>JAODYC010000001.1:523647-551904 GCA_026262405.1 Curvularia hawaiiensis | reverse complement strand
ATCATGCTGCTGCTGCTGCCCGCCGCCACCGGCCAACGCCCTGCACCGCTGCTGCCCGCACGCCCGCCGCCTGCAAATCAGCTGCTCGCCAGATCGGTGCCTGCGTATCGCCCAGCATCCCGCGCGCTTCCACCAGGGCCGCCGCCCGGCCATAGGGCCAGCGAGCTCCACGGCCACCGACCGACGCACAGCCTCCTGCTAGCCGCCTGCTTCGAGGCCGGAGCCTGCCTGCCAGCCCAGCACCAAACAAGAAGGCGCTCCATGGATCTCGCCGTGTTTCATTTATCAGCTCCACGCCCACGACACCCTCGTTGCCCGTGTGGCCGCATGCTCTAGTGCCATGTACCTCGTCCCTCGCCCTCCATGCCCTGCGTGTGCGCCGTCCACCGATACGGCCGTTGCGACGCCCGCCAGAGTGATGCGCCGCATGGTTGGCTGGTCGGCCCGTCTCCTACTCATGCTCATCTGCGGGCGCCTCTCATGCAAACTCTGCCCTCCAGGAACCCGCGCGCCAGCGCCCAAAAAAAGCAAGCTGGGCTCGAGCAAACTCGGACCCGTGCCGTGCCCAGTGCGCCCGCCAGGCCAACGCAACCGTCGCACGCCTCTGCCACCTGCCATCGGCCACACCACTCGGGCCAATCACACGCCGCCATGGCCTCTCCGCTCCTCCACCACACGTTTGCTTCTACTAGTACTCAGGCAGTCCCTCGTTAAGCGCGGCCGTTTGCCCGGTGCGTCAGCCTGTCTGCACTGTCATCGCCGTCTGGTCCATCCATCGTCATCGTCATCATTATCATCATCACCATGATCAATGTGCGCTGCAGCGTGGAAATCCAGCTCTCCGTCTCCGTGGTTCTCGCGGCGCGTTCCGTTCCCGCTAGCGAGCAGACAAAGAACTGGGACTACGCCGCACGGCATCGTATCCTCTGCATCGCCCGCCAGAACTCCAATTCGCCAGCTGCCCCAAACCCGCTTGCCCCTTGCTTTGGTGTTCAGTCAGCGCACACACACGGGCTTCCTAGCTCTGCCCTCCGCCTCATCCTTCCGTTCCACTGTATGACTCGGCTAGCGAACGGGAAGCGCGGAACTACGCGCTTGTCGCCAACGTCTTTGTCCGCCGCCGTGTCATGTGCCGTGCCCCAAGCCCTCTCTCGACCACCACCGCTTATGCCATGGTCTCCTCCGTGACCTGGGCCATGCGCCCACATGCCCAAACATGTTATGCACACGCTGCATCCCGGTTTATACACCAGGCTCGCCCTTGGGCTCGTCGTCTCCGCTCTGCATGCATACGGAGTACATACCTTACAGGGCGGATCCATCGACCCACTGAAACAAGCCATGGCCACCAACTCCAACAGCTCCAACTGCGCTTAGAACGAGCTCTTTTATTAAATGCCGCCGCACACCACGACTCCAAGCAGGTTGGCATATTCGTCTTCACCGATAACCACCTGTAGGATTCGCCGTCGGCAAAACACCGCGGCATTATCCAGTAGCAAAGGTCCACATCTCATGTAGCATGCTAGACTGGTTTCGACGCCGCGCAACATCATAAGCACCCTTCCTACTAGTGTCTCCACTCACACACACATAAACTCCCTTTTCAGAAGAGGTGTGACGATGATGAAATCGTAGACTGGCATGGCTTGGCCCGAAGCGACCCTGGCTGGCGCTGTGCGGCACGGCATGTTACTTGACGCTGCGGCACAAACTCAATCCTTGCTATTTCTCTATGCAGTCTTGAAGGATCGGTCTTTACACGGCCTTGTGAGACACGTCTACCAAGACGGTACTCCCCATGGCTGACTCACTCCTATCTTTGTTGCATGGGAGATATAATAAACGTTCGTCTTGGACCCGATCCGGGGAATATCTGAATAAAGCTGGATGGAGTCTACGTTCGACGGAATTCAGCAAGGGCACGTATGAGACCGAAGTTCACCCTTTTTTGAAAAACTTGCAACGTCCCGCTTCAAAGCTTTGAAGACCCCGGCCGAATCCCAAGTATACATACGTGATTGAAATGGTACGAGCATCGCGGGGGTGCCATGTTCACCGTCATAGCCATCTGTTCATCGTCTGAGGAAAACCTGTCCGTCTGACTTCTAGGGGCCTCCACATAGGGTTGGTGATAAACCTACTATCGCAGAGTCCCCAATAGTTTGGTCAAGACAACGACAGCTTGTTTTCTCCACCCGGAGATTAAACGAAGACATGCAAATAAACAGAGAAACTAACCCGTGAACAAGGACAAGTCTCCGATCTATACACTCCAAGTGTAAAGAAGCTAACCCCACAAAAACCGTTTCATCTACGCGCCCTCCTCACAAAACTAAGATATCCATGATGCTTACGCACGCACGCACGCACTTTTATGCCAAACCCTTTATTTTTAGCCGCCCATACGTTTTGCCAATCGAGTCCTTGTACGTGGTTAAAAATACGAACACTTGAGCGAAAGCGCTTACGCCTGGGTTTCAATCCCCATTGTCCCCCGCGTGCTCTATATCTCGATAGGTCATACGCAATCTGCCTGGGCTTGTCTGGTCATGTCACAATACATTGCGCTATACCATGGTCTGTCACATCTGTTGTCGAGAGTAAATTGAAAAAAAGGCGAAAGCGCGAAAGAGGATCGACTGCCGAAAATAAAACATAGGAAAAAAGACACGGGCGCACTCGCCCATCATACATGTCTTGATGATGTCTGTCATCATTTTTCTTATCTAGCTATCAAGTCCTAGAATCTTGTGGATATGCTAAGAATCTCCCTTTCTCCTCCGGATCCCCCTCTCCCTTGTCATCCCTTCTGTCTGTTGAATCGTACATGTCACTCGGACAGTCTAGACTGGACTAGAAAGAACAAAAAGGGAAGAATGGCGAATGGCGATGGGATCTTCTGGGTCCCACTCCTTGAGAAAGGATCCTGAGCAGTATGAAAGTAGGATTCCAAGTGGTATCCCGACTAGCATCCCGAGTGGAATTCCCAAATAGTATCACGAAGAGGACACACAGCCGTACACAAGCTACTCACCATGAGGATGTCCTAAAGAAGATCGACCTGTAGTTATGCGATTAAAAGCCACACCAATGGAGCCAGATAGTTTTAGATAAAGTTACAAGGAGGGGAAAAAAAAGAGGAAATTTTGATTTATCCCAACACGATCCAAATTTCGGGGGGGTATCTGTAGAGAAGAACTAAATGCCTGCAGTTAAAAGAGAAAAAAATGTAATGTTACATGTGATATGGATGCGAAGATAGAAAATAAATAAAAACAAGCCAAAGAAAATATTTGAAAAGAAAGAAAACAAGAAGAGGAGAATAGACGAGGGATTGAAGGGTACACAAGCACTCTCTCACACTTCTTCTCCTTGTTCTTCTTCCTCCCAACGAATGCGCTCCCCCACCTTCCCGTTTTGAGAACAACTGTCTTGGAACGACGTGTCTGTTCTATGGTAATTGCACATGCTCTCGCTCGCATGGCTTGACCCTTCTTTTGGATCTCTCTAGCTTCTTCGCCCTCTGGCGCCTCTAAACGCTCCCCCCTTCTTCTCTAACTTCTCCAACCGCCTTGACTTTTCGTCCAATTCCTGCAGGCAATGCTGCTGGAGAAGTGGATTGATATACCTGCCATCCATTCATGCAACATCTAATCCGTCTTCCAGTGACTTGTCAACCGGCCGTCGTCATCGGCGTTAGAAATCTTCAGCTCGATAGCATAGAGACCCATGGTGATGCCGAGGTTGATCCATCGCCAAAAGTTGCCGCCAGCATCCCCGCCTTGGTTCGTCCACCACTCGCCCGTCACCGCACTACCATCGCTACCGTTTCCGCTAGCAAAGTGCTGCATGAGCAGACTAGTGTAGACGGCAATGATGATGCTCGGGCTGAACCATGTCAGGAAACCAAGAATCTTGGACGTCTCGTCGTCGTCGTCTAAACTGGGCTCCTGCGACAGTGCACGCGCACCACTTTCCCTGATGGCTGGTATAATGCGAGCCGCGGCATACATGACAAAGACACGGTAGGCCAGGGAGATGATGACCGAGGGCGTAATGGTCATGATGGCGCCAACCATGAGGTTGAAGCCAGTGTGGGCAATGGTGGGCAGGGAACCAAGAGCGTGAAGAAGTGTCGTGTACGATGCCATGATGATGGGAGGTAATGGAGGCAGTGCGGGCTCGTACGAAGCGTTGGCCTCGGACACCGAGCCCGGAGAAGGCTGATAATCGGTGAAGATTTGATAAATGCAGAGCGTAACATAGGCAAACTTTGGTGGTAAGCAACAGAAGGAAAACATTCGAGGGACCAAAACTCACCAAAAGAGAAGATTCAACCGGGTTACCTCGTGCACTGACAATGCCCCAGCCGCCAAGGAAGATGGCAGTGGTAATGGCGACGCCAATGAGGATGGCGTCAACGTTGCTAATTTCAGGAAAGGTGGTGATGCGCCACAGAAAGTAGACAGAGGTGGAAATAATGGACGCCGAGGTGATGAGGAGACCAATCTGCAACGACTTCTGTTAGCAACGCTCGTCATGGGGTCGTAGGAATCTCACCATCCAGCTATCGCCGCGTTCCCGATTCACCACCCATCGTGTAATCTGACCTGCGGCTTGGATGACCAACAGACTGCAAAAGCCCTCGGCCACCTGGAACACAGGCGTACTGTATCTCAGTGTCTTGTCCCAGGCACCTATTGAGACGCTCTGCAACAAGCCCTCTGACCCAAATATCCATTCATGCACGCTGGTAAATTCGGCCCTCTTGCCGCCAAAGGTGCGCTCAACCCAGCCCGAGTTATTGTTGGCATCAATCGAAAACTTGTTCAGGCTCCAGATCAACAGGGTGGGGATTGCCAGCCACTGCGCCCAAGCGACGACATTACACAAAAACCATCGGAAGCGCGACGAGTTTGGCGTGGCCAAGCGGAGGATCGAGTAGACAAAGTAGTATGCGCTGAGGGACAAGGAAAAGGCCAAGCCGCATGTCCGACCACCAATGTCGAAGGCGAGGGGGATGGTAAAGATGATGGCGCCCAGAAAGGTCGTGGACGAGACTACTCTCGTTGCCGTAGACCACATGTGCGGACGCCGTCGTCACCAAGCTCGTGCAGCGACGAGCCTGGCGGGTGACGTGGGCGACGGCGGTCAAGCGAAAGAGGTGTGGGCGCAGCAGTCGCGCAGTCGGCGCGGAGGAGCTCGAAGGGAATCCCTCGGGGGCGAGGGGGCGAGGCAGTGGGCGGCGTGGTCGAAGTTGAGCGGACAACGGGTTGGTGTGGTGTTGGCTATCGACTATCTTCACGTGTCAATTTCGCCTAGTAGTGTAGCGCTCGAGCTTTGCGGGCGGCTGATGCTGACTAGCTGCAGTCTTCGAGACAGCAGCCGGCAGAAACCAGGACAAGAAACAGGGCTTTGGTACGGCGCTGGCGAGGCACCTGGAATGCGTCTGTAGGGGTGGTTGATTATGTGTGTACAGTGTGGGTGTACAGAGGGGAGTGTTGGCTGCTCGCGTGCGCACCCTTGGGACCACGCCAGGGAACGGAACCACGGCACAGGGCTAGGCGATGGCGTGCTCGTTTGATGATGTGTCTTTGCCGCCGCTGGTCCTAGCCGTCTGTCTCGATGGCTGAGCGAGTCTTGGATTTGGTGTTGTTGTTGCGCACAGCTTTTTGATGCCGACATGGGTGTGCTGGACAGAGCTCAGATGGCACCCCACTAGTGCCCGTAGAGAAGAAATGCGCCAAGCCTGCGCCCGCTGCGGGACCATCCTCCTCTGATGCCTGTCGCAAAAGGCTTTTACTACATAGCGACTACAGTAAACCTCAATCGCATACAGAACCGTCATTGTTTGCTCAATACGTTTGTCAGAACCTTCTTGAAAGCACACAAACCATACAGACGCCCTCGCTTCGTATACTCCGCCCGAACAATGGCTTCTGAAAACCCCACCAAGAGACTCAAGACGGATGCGCCGTTGATCGGAACGCACAAGTAGGCCAATGGAGACTGAAGATATATGCACAGGACTGACCCCAATAGTGGCCACTTCCACGCCGATGAAGCACTCGCCGTCTCCATGCTGCAGCTCCTCCCTGCCTACCGCGACTCTCAGCTTGTCCGTACTCGCGACCCCACGGTCCTGGCCGAATGCCACACGGTCGTAGATGTGGGTGGCGAGTACGACGACAGCAAGAGGCGCTACGACCACCACCAGCGTGGCTTCGAGGTCGTGTTTCCAGGCCACCAGACCAAGCTGTCTTCTGCAGGACTGGTCTACATGCACTTTGGAAAGGACATCATCACTGCTGTGACTGGTGTGCAGGACGCCGACCGCGATCTGCTATACGAGAAGATCTACAATGACTTCATCGAGGCCTTTGACGCCAACGACAACGGTATCAACGTCATTGCCCCCAAGGACCTCGAGAAGGCAGGGTTAGAGAAGAAGTTTGAGGACCGCGGCTTCAGTATCGCCAGCGTCGTCAACCGCTACAATTACGGCCCCAAGTCTGCTCTTGGTGACGAGGCCAAGACGCCCGAGGCCAAGCAGGCCGAAGAGGACATGCGCTTCATGACGGCGTCTCGCTTTGTCGGCGAGCAGTTCCGCTTCGAGCTGATTGACCGCGCTGAATCGTGGCTCCCTGCACGCCATCAGGTCAAGCAGGCCTACGACAGCCGTCTCAAGTATGATGCTCAGGGACGCATCTTGGTGCTTCCCGAAGGTATGCCCTGGGCTGACCATCTGTACACGCTGGAGAAGGAGACTGCACAGCCCGAGGGCGTTGCCCCGCAGGTGCTTTACGTGCTCTTCCCGGAGGACAAGCCAGAGGGCAAGTGGCGCATCCGTGCTGTGAGCAAGGAGAACGGTGGCTTTGAGAACCGCAAGGACCTTCCCGACGCCTGGAAGGGCGTGCGGGACGAGCAGCTTGACCAGGTATCCGGCATTCCTGGATGCGTCTTTGTGCACGCTGCTGGATTCATTGGAGGCAACAAGACGTTCGACGGTGCGCTAGCTATGGCGCAGAAGGCGCTGGAGATGTAGGGACTGGTGAGTGAATCGGGTTGGATGAAGCAACAACAGTTGCTTTTACATTGCATATAGCATTGTTTGGCGTTTTTGGCACCTCATATCAAAAGTTATGATACCACCATGCGGGGCATGGTTCTGGATAGAGTCACGGAATGGCCATGACTTCGCCAAGTGACTTTGGCGTACAAACTACCTTTCCGGCTCCATGTTTGTGATGTACCCATGCATGTACCTACATGTCCAAGTACGTACCATGGACGAGGCTGGATGACAGCGGCATCGCATGAGGCGACAAGAAGACCCTGGATCTGTGTGGCAAGCGTCAGGAACCCCACGCCCTGCGTCCAGCGTCGACCAACAGGCGGCGTGCAATTGGACGGCCAACGTCATCCGGCGAGAGTCGGGATGGATTGGCCACAGGGAGCACACGACTCGGAAACAGCTCTTGCATGTGATAGGCCCAAAGGGGCAAGGTGGCGAAGAATCTGCCCGTCGGCCGGAGCTGCGCCCATGGAAGCATCTCGGTACCCCAGTTTCAACTTTTTTGCTCGTCAGCAAATCACGCTCTCTTCTTCATTTACTTTTGCTGCCAGCGCATAATTTCTCCAGCTGTGCACACCGCATTCCAAGAAACACCCCTCGATACTCCTGTCTGATTGCAAGTTGCAAGGAACCCGCAGCGCACGAGCGGTGAAAAGCGTTGGGCATATCCCGTTCCCCCCGGCGATCGTTTATCGCGCACGGCTTGCTCGCTGGCTTTACCGACATTCCTACGCCTCGCCTTTTACGCTCCCTCACGTCCAGCCCACCATAAACCCACAGCGAGCGCCCACCAATCCATCGCGCCCGAATAATTTCACATCACCAATCCTCGCACCCCGAACACCTTTTCGCGCCGTCTAGCAGCGCGCACACAGATACCGAACCCGTTGCCGAGCTTATCAGTCGGCACACGACCACACCATGAAGTACTTCCAGCAATCGATTGACTTTGACTACTCGTGGGAGGAGGTCTCGACGAGCAACTGGCGGAAATACGGTCCTTGGAACGAGAAGACGCCTCATGTCATTGCCGTCGACACCATCAGTCGCTCCGTAGACCCGGCGACAGGAATTGTAAGTGACTCCTAAATGACTCCTTTCACGTGCCAAAAGCATCGCGACTCCTTCATCGCAAAGCGGGGCACCTGCGCAATCATCACTGCAAGCAGACTGCTAACATACAATAGCTGCGAACAGAGCGCCTCATCACCTGCCGACAATCGACACCAAAATGGATACAATCTATTCTCGGTGGTCAGGACACGTCCATGGTCTACGAGACCTCCTATGTCGACCCCGTTGCCAAGAAGCTCACCCTCTGCTCCATGAACATGACCTGGTCTGACCTCCTCAACGTACGCGAAACATGTACCTACCAACCCGCTGCCTCCTCTCCCGACTCCAAGACCTCCTTCACCCAAAGGGCGGAGATCACCGCGCTCTGCGGTGGCTGGCAGAAGATCAAGAACAGCATCGAGCAGTTTACTGTCGAGCGCTTCCAGCAAAATGCCGCAAAGGGCAAGGAGGGCTTTGAGATGGTCCTCGAGAGGGCGCGCCAGGTCTTCCAGGAGCAGAGGGAGATTCTCAAGCTCCAGCAGGCGCAGCAGGACAGCCAGATCCTGAGGCACGCAAAGATCTGAGAGGCTGCGTGAAACATCGTGCTTCTTTGGTCAACACGTTGGCTCGCAAGTGCTGCGAGTTCTTCTCCATCTATTGAGTCATCTCGACTCTTAGTCATCCACCCCTGCATCCGACTGCACTCGTCAGTCGTAGATTCGCCCCCATCTCAACTCTCTTCACGACTCTCCTTTGCCTCTTGTGTTTTTAGCGTTCACGTAATTTAGACGCGCGGGATTTTGCTTTTATCTAAAAGGTCGATTCGACCACACACGGCGTTATGAATCAAAAGCATAAAGAGAGAGGTGAAGATACCCTTTCCGTCATGCTTTTAGGGAGCATTAGACGCTTTGAAAGCAGCACAGTAGAAATGATCGAACATACACAGAACTAGAGAGTTAGTCAACAAGTTGTTTGAAATAAATTTGTTCCTCTCCACTCTCTACACCAACGTCTGCCTTTCTCTGCCACTGTGCGGTGTGTTGCTACAGTACTGAAGAACAGGGGAAGCCTACGAACCCCCCACACCCCACCAACTCGATTCTCCAGTTCGCCTCATTCTGTCATTCTGACTCATCCCTGCACTCTTCTTCACTCTCCACATAGCCTACTCCCGAGTCAGACTATACCTTCTTCATCAAGACATGATGCCTGCATTGCCATTCGCCATCATCGTCTTGACTATCATACTCGCTTACTCATAGATAATACACAAGTGATGAGATGCGACTATGTGAATGACGTTCAGTGGGTCACATAAGAGACCTGGCTGAGGCTTCTTCTGGCTCCGCGGGCGACACTCTAGAAGCCACCAAGATCGGTCCAGGAGAATAAAAAGGTTTGGCTACAACTGGTCACCATGACACAAGTGCCAGTTCGCTGCTGTCGGCTAGGACGCTAACACTGGAACGGCCAGTCGACGGGCGCCAACCTTTCACCGCTGCACGCCGGTCTAGGAGAAGCTAACTAACGGCGCGAAACTGCAATCAAACTGGGGGCTGCCAAAGGTGTGCCGGATGACGCATGGAACGAACGTGGAAATGGCCCTGAGAACCAGGTGTCTGCACGTACAATCGGTTGTCCAGCATGGGAGAATGACGAGGCGCTGAAATCATGCAAGCGCAGAGTTGCAGTACGACCCCTATCATCACCATCATAGACCCTTTTTTTATATCTACACCCATTTGCTTTTTTTCTTCTAGCTACAACAACACCCCAAAAATAGCAGCATCCAACCCCCCTCCCCTCGGATGCGTCCACAAGGTCCATCCTCCTGACTCTCCAACAAACACCAATATCTGGGACGCTTGCGCAACCACACATGCACCCGGTGATCTGAACAGCGTCTAAGTGGCGGGGGGAGGGGCGCAAGGTGCCCCAGTTTGTGACCCTCAGAACCGTGGAATCATCACTGTAATCCACACTTTTTGCCCGTATTTGCCCAAGACAGCAAGTCGGTGCGGGTGTCATGTCTGTTCTCGCGCGCGACTTCCCCCCTTAGGCACAAGAAAATGGGTAGCGAGGAGTTTAATTAAAATCAGTCTTTTGTTGGCGACCAGATGGGGTGCGCGAGGTGGGGGGGAACCAGACACTATTGATTTTTGGCGGGGGATTTTGTGGAAATTACATGGCCCCGTTGTGAGAGGGATGGGTTGGTGGTAGCGAAGGGTAGCGAGGGATATGAGGGCAACGGTGAAGATGGGTTTTGTACAACCACGAGCCGAGAGCGGGTTTGGTGTAACGGAGTGATGCTTCGACCCTCATGTCTTTGACTGACGAGGGTGTTCGCGCGTAGTTTGGTGAATACCCTACGTACGTGCGGGGTTGGCTCGGCCCGGAAGCTGCTTTCATCCAATGAACTTGATCCCTTGACTATCCGAACATGACTTTATTATATCCAACAACCCCTATGAGTATGAGAATCAGCCTGTAAACTTGCATAAAACAGAGCTTACTCAGCCCTGGTCCCTCCACGTCTCTCAGCACCAACCATGTCCACCCTCGAACAGAACATCCGTCAAACCCTAGACCTCCTCCTCCCCGAGATCCAAAAGCGGCACCAACAATCCCCAGACAGCCCCATCATCCTAGGCATCACGGGACTGCAGGGTTCAGGGAAATCCACCTGGTCATCTACTCTCGTCCGAATCTTGACGCAGGACCACGGGTTATACAGCATCACCGTCTCGCTCGACGACTTCTACAAGACGCATTCGGAGCTCCAGGCTCGCCGCGACAAAGACCCAGAGAACAAACTGTACCGCACGCGCGGCCAACCAGGAACCCACGATGAACATCTGGCCCAGGATTTTTTCCGCAAGCTGAGCGAAGCACCAGCCGAGTCCTCGCAGCAACAAGAACAACAACTTAGGATCCCCAGCTTCGACAAGAGCCGCTTCAACGGCGCCGGCGACCGCGCCCCAGAATCCCAATGGCCACTCATATCCCGCAAGCCCGCCGTCGTCGTCTTCGAAGGCTGGTGTCTCGGTTTCCAGCCCGTGTCTCCTGCCCTCATTGAAGAAAAACACAGTCTAGCTACTCAAGGCCGTCTCACCATCAACACGCCTGCTCAGCACCAGATCTCCCATTTGCTAGAAGTCAATGAGTGTCTGAAGCGGTACTGTGCTTCTTTCATGGGACCCCAGCATTTTGACTTCTTTGTTCATATTGATACCGAGGATTTGAGGAATGTGTATAGGTGGCGGCTGGAGCAGGAGAGGAAGTTGAGGGAGGAGAGGGGCGAGGGTATGACGGATGAGGAGGTGAAGGCGTTTGTGGATGGGTATATGCCGAGTTATGAGATTTATCTGGATCAGTTGAGGGAGGGGTTATTTGGGGAGAAGGGGAGGATGGTGAGGGTTGTGTTGGATGCGGAAAGGAGGGTGGTGAAGAGGGAGGTGCTTTGAGTTTATTTCTAGGATGGGGTGTTCGAGCATGTGCGATGTTAGGATACGGAGGCTTTGATGTTGGTGTGGTGGCATGGTTCGTATCCTTTTTTCTCTCCCTTCCTTCTCTTTCTAGTGTTCATGGGAAGATAGAAGGGGGGCGGAAATGTTGTGGTGATTGGAGAATAGACATTGTGTACGTGGATGGCCTCGGTTGTGGAGCCTTCGGGAGATGATAGAGGGTCGTTGTAACATGAGTCCATTTGTGTCTGTACTAGGGGTGCTGCTTTCATGTTGGAAGAGCTGAAGAAAATGAAGATTCGTACTAGTAATATGGCTTTCAGCAAGATCAAGTAACAGTCACCCGTCATACAGTCGCGAGCAGAATCTGTTTCCGATTTTGCTCTTTGGTTTATTTCTCAGCGCACTGTCTAACGTGGTAAACAACAAGAGCGATTTTCCATTTGTACTGGTCAATTGCAGTCGTAATTGCGTAATAATGGCGCGTTAAATCAATATTCACTGATTGAAATCTATGAGTTAAGGTCCTAGTGCCCTCGCTGACACCCATGCCAAGTGCACTTGCGGGGTATAACGGTTGTACTATACTAGGAGTCAGTCAACAACTCCTTGCGGATCAAGACTTGAGCAGATGTAACCTAACCTTGGACAGATGTGATTATTGCATATTTGCCGCGCCCTCTCAGATTTGTTGAACCGGTTCTCCACTAAGTGCTGGATTCAGGTCAACTTGTGTTGGAAATCGAGGCTTCTCGGTAAGATGGAGTCGGCAAAGCTCAGCGACAAACGCTGTTGGATGCCATTGCATCTAGCGATAATGCTGTGTTACATTGAGCATCCGAGAACCAGTCGATACGTAGCACGTAGCCGCTTGCTGTGTAACCCCGCATCTTCTCGTCTTCTTAAGCCTCCCACATTGCGAATCGACTTCAGTTAAGAGTTGGTTTTCCTATTTTTACTCTGTAGAAGTCATCCGAAATATGTTGTATACAAATGGCTTCAACCTTCGAGGCGTAAGTTCCATCCCTAATGCCGACCAGATTACGCTAAAGTTCGGCAGCTTTATTCAATCACCTCAATTCACCTTCTTTGTAGGCCAGGAGGAAAAGCCTATCGTGGTACATGCGGCTGCAATTGCTGCTACCAGTCATCAACTAGACGCACTCATCAATGGTGGAATGCAGGAATCTGAAACGCGGTGTGCGAGAATTGTGGATGTAAGGGTCGACGACTTCATCCGGTTCTGCGAATACGCTTACCGCGGTGACTATACGGTACCTCCGTGGGAGGAACTCCTGCCAGAACCAAGCTCTACACCCGATAAAAATCAGCAGAGTGAGGACGACGATGAATGGTTGTCTAGGAAGGAGAGAAAGAAGAGTAAGGTTAAGGAAGCGCGAGTAGCTGCTACTTGGGATGAGTCTGATATTGTATTGACACCCGTTCTGGCACCAGAAGATCCTCCCATAGAAGACTATTCCGAAGTAGTGCTAGCAGGAAAGAAAACTAGGGATCAGCTGGCTTTCGAGTCTCGATATAAATCAAGGACCATCTCGAAGACCCCGTTACGGACTCGATTCAATAGCCGAAATTACCTAAACGATGGCGGCCCCAAAGATCTAATCCTGCAGCACTTTGAACCCAAATCCAATAGTGCCGCAGACCAAAATTTCACGCCAGTCCTTCTCGCCCACGCACGGCTCTACTGTTTTGCGCGTCTACGTCTAATAATGCCACTCAAAGCGCTAGCCCTCCACAAACTGCATAAGACACTGATGAACTTCAAGTTGTACGAAAAGCGCGTTGGAGACATCATTGAGCTTGCAAGGTATGCGTACTCGAACCCAGATTTGCCGGATAGAAGCGATGACATGGCTATTGTCGACGACCTAAGGAAACTGGTAGTTGAATATATTGTGCGCGAGATTGGCACTATCGGAAAAAGTGATGATTTTGTCAAGTATATGGAAGAGGGCGGTGAGTTTGTAGGAGATTTCTGGAGAATGACAAGGGAGTATGTCGCTTAATGTAGCGTGCAGCAATGTAATTTTTAGAAAGTAGAGGTCCTAGATGTATGCGTGTAGTTACAGCCCATGAATCATGGAGGATCCCGCTTAATATTCACGTATTTTTGGTCGATATAAGCTGAAGTACCCTTCATATGTCTTCGCATGGTAGGTTCTTCGGCACGTAGAGATGGAGGATATGTAATTTGGTGTTAACTGCATCAACACTTACATTTTCATAGAATTTATGGTGATATAGCGGCGCAAAAACAACATGAAACCTAACTCTCTAGAACAAACAGTCAACACTATAGCCAACATGATTAAACTTTGGTGGTCGCACATAGGCTTTTAACGGAGGGGTGTCTAAGAGATCATAATATATTAATAGTAACTCAAGAGAACAGGTGGGAAAGAGACTATAAGACTTCTATCATATATTCATTTCGGCATAGGGCGTTTCTCTCCACACAAGGATAGACATTAGAAACTACTCTTTGTGGGACTAGTTCCTCTGATTGCTTCTTTGATGATAGCAGAAAGCATATTTGTGTCTACCCTGCATACGTCCTCGTGAATCAGGCAGCAAGGCTGACAGTCTTCTGTGGTTCTATTTAGCTCTATCACAAAGACATGCTAGGCATGAGCGCATTAGAGGCATTAGCACAGCGCCTTTACCTCACCAGCTGAACGTAATGTGCTCAGCCACAACCCACTCTCAATCAACACTGTGCGAATCCACAAACGACCTCGGCAATGCTGACATGATATAAAACAGCCCCCATAATATCATAACGAGGCGCAGTAGTGCTGGCTGACAGTTGAGTGTTTTAAGTTACACAAAACACCTGCCACCCCACTATACACAACCTACCTCCCAAGCCATGACCACGTCGCACCAACCAGCAACCAGCGCCACAGCTGCGTCGCCCTCCACCCAACCTCTCTTAGATGTCAAAAGCTCTAAACCAGTCCGTTATGGCGTACTACTCTTCCCCGGCTTTCAGGCGCTGGACGTATTCGGGCCCCTCGATGTCTTCAACTCGCTCGCCATGCTCTACAGCTACCCTACTAAGCTGACCATGCTGGCCAAGACGACTGATCCCGTGGAAACCTCGCACCAACGTGCCGGCAACATGATGTTCTCGCACCCTGAGACGGACGTCTCCCAGAGCATGATGGTAACCACCACATTTGAACAGCAACTCAAGCTGCAAGAAGCGACAGCCGCAGGAGAAGAAAACCCCGACGCCATCGACGTCTTAATTGTACCTGGAGGAGTGGGAACCCGCGGCGACATGAGTGCCGAGATCGACTTTGTAAAGAGGATTTATCCCAGCTTAAAAGCCATCTTGTGCGTGTGTACGGGCGCGACTATCCTGGCGCGCGCGGGCGTGCTGGATGGACGCCGCGCTACAACCAATAAGCGCGCATTCGAGTGGGCGACCAGCACGGGACCGAATGTCAAGTGGGTTGCTGAGGCGAGATGGGTCGTTGATGGAAATATTGTAACGGGCTCGGGGATTAGTGCGGGCATCGATGCTACATATGCGTTTGTAGGGCTGAATTACGGAGAGCAGATTGCGCAGGAGTTGGCGGATAGTGCAGAGTATGTGAGGTGGATGGATCCGGACCATGATCCGTTTGCAAAGAGGTGGAACGCAGGTGGTTCTTGACGTGGTGAGCGTCCGAGTTTCTTGCCTGGAAGGAGAGTTGGTGAGTGATTCACCTACCTATTATGTTTTGCTGGTTTGTAGCATACTATTGTTACGACTTGTTTCACTGCTATTACAATAACAAACAATTTCACTATTGACTACTCTCACCCGATTTTTGTGAGCTTCTCTATTCTGTCAACTATTCCAACGAGCATTCCACTACAACTCTTCACTTTTCACTGGAATAGTTTTAACCACTCATCCTAAAAAATGGCAAAGAAGACACGCCAGAACCCACTCTCCAGCAACCCAAACTTCAGTCCACTCCTGTCCGTTCTCCGAACTGAACTTGGCCTCGACTGGGGAATATACAATGAGTTCCTAGATGAAGTCCAAGACGCCATAATAGCCGGAGAAAATCTCTCTCCGTGGGTCAACCAGATCGAGCCGTTGATACCAAACCAAGACGCTCGTTTTGCCCACCAGGGCGTACTTCTCTTACTCAAGGAAATGCAGCGGCAACGTAGCGCAAAAGATAAGACGGGCGCGACCTCCAAGTCACCTTCACCTGATGCGAACCAATCGTCTCCATCGCAGTCAGGAGACGGCACAGAAACCCCTGAGCCTCCGTCGGGTCAGCCGTCAACACCAGGCAGCGACAGCGAATCCACTCGAACGCTACCTCCCAACTTAGTGTCTCCAGCATCACAAGCATCTACACTTGCTCCAACTACGCCTGCACCCACAGCTACTAGAGTTAGTGAAGAGCAGTCGTATATCGATACGACGCAGCAACAGAGTACTAGGCTAAGCCCCGTTCTCTTCGTCGACGAACCCTTCAAACGCGCCGTTCAGGACTTCTTCTCTGGGGCTACTCCCACCGAAGATACAGGGATGTCTAGCCCGCCTTAGGAGGCAGATGCCGCGCCAAGGTATAATCCCGCTGATGAAGATGTCTCGGTCTGGAAGAAGAAGAACGAGTGATGTAGGTTATTGGGAATGTGGCAGTATAATGATATAGGATTTGGTATACTTGGGCTGCAAGGTTATAGTTTGAAGTGGGGAAAAGAGGATCCGTTTATTGGAAGATTCGTCAGAATAAGGGAGGAATAGGGCTGGTATGGAGGGAAGTTGTGTTTTGGATAGCAGAATCAAGAACTTGATAATTTGTGGTGCTTTTATCGAGGTATGCTTTGTGATAGATGTTGTGGTTGAAAGTGATGGGTATGGTATATCCTAACCGCTACCTTGAACTTCTTCCTTTAGTTCTAGTGGTTGTTAAGTGGTCTTTTGAATGATCTAGGAGCTGGGGTCCTTCTTGAAATCTTACTGTCAAAACAGGGTTTAGCTCTAGGAATTAGATGGACTACTTGGATAACATGATTCCCTATTTGTCTTCCTAGCCTGAAGTACACCTGAGTACCTAAAACCTTTGAATGAATGCTAGACTCAGCTTGACATGTGAAGATAGTATTAGGGTAGTTTTAAGACAAGTTCTAGTCGACATTTTTTGTAAAGACAAAACAGGATAGATTATAAGCAGCCATGGACCGACTTCAATGCTTTTGAAACGGGTCTGAGTGTTGCTATGTAGATCGTCTTCTACTTGGTTCCAAGCTTAGGCGCTCGCATGTGCTAAGCTGACTGCTACTCGCTCGTCAATGCATTTCGAACCAATCCCAACTATAGAGGCCCATTGCTACCCACTCGATAGCTTGACCATCGGCTAAGCGATCAATAAACACAGGTGATACAAATCTGTATCTGTTTCCATCCGGCCTAAGCGCAACAGGAATTTTGCAGCCTGCAAGAATACAAATCATATCCTTCTTTTGAAGCTCCTCTGGGCCAATGCCAATAAGTAAAGGCATAGATTCGCGTGAAAGTAAACAATCCTCCATAGGGTCCATGGTGAAAAGCCGACACCCTCCCGTGCATCTCTGAAGCAGTGAGAAGTATTCCGCTACTGGCACAGATGGCGGGTTGCTTGAGTCTGAACGCTGATTTTTTCGAGCCACTAGGTCCTTCAACTCTTGCGGAGCTCCCCGACCAAGGGTTATGGCTCTGAATAAGGTATCGAGAGTGTTCTCGCTGTCGCCAGCATAATCCCTACAAAGCTCAAGCCATTCATAGTAGATTTCCCTACAGAGCATGATTTCCTCAGGTTTTTCTTCGAATGTACCATATGGAATGCATCTCCCATATGTTCCGACGGCCCCTATGCATATCCCTTGCACCTTCATTACCTTTCTGTCATCAGAGAACTCCACGTTTGCTGATGTGAGGCCTGCAGCACCTACTTTCGAGGTCATCGGGCTCGACAAAGGCCTTCGAACAAAATCATTCCAGTCTGGAGCCCAGGATGGAATTGCCAGTTCCTGTTTGTCTGGGCTGGAACTGGTCTTCATGATATTGGCATAAGGCCGAGCGTAGCATATTATCTCTAGACGGGAAGTCTTATGCACTACTGCTCGTACTACTCCTGCATAGACATCTCCCTTGGACGAGTTTTCGCCATAGTTAATTGTTAGTCCCTCGTGCGAATCGGGGGCCATGTCAGAAAGGCCGAGGAGCGCGTACACTTTGTCCCGGGGATCAGTTGCATTCTTGTAACTGTTCTGCTGAAGGAGATCAAGGAGCGGCGTGCCTGGATTGATCCTGCGAACCATGTCATTTCTCTCAAGCCATTTGAATAGCTCTGTGATTATGTGGGCTTCTCCGAGGTCAAGATGCTTCTCTGCCCATTCATAGTCCTTCAAAACCTCAAGAAATGTCCTTGAAAACTTCACAAAGTATTCGTACGGCATTTCCATCTTTCCCCACTGCACGACACCTTTCCTAGCAAGCGCTACCTCTTGAGTGATCCATATTCGGCTCCAGTAGTCAATTGAGGTGCAAAATATTGCGATACTACCGATTCGTCTCATTGTTCGACCATCACCACTGAGCGCGCCTCGGAACCAAGCAGTCGAAAAGTCGTTATCTTGCCCTTCCCTAAGGAGGGATGCAGTTTCTATGGCCTCACCTTCGCGTTCGGGAGCGTGCATCCAACTGACAACCTGCTTGGCCTCTTGGAATATGCTGCGCATGAGCTGTATTTGGGATTCACGCTCCGAAAGGTTGCTTTGATCGATACAAATCGCATCTATCCACATGGTTCTGGGAGCCTCTGGGAGCCGCAAGTAAGGCAATGCGGTGCCAAGGTTGCTGGTCACGCTGAAGTCGCAGCCCTCGAGGATTATATGTGATCGGTTATTTGGATCGCCCCAAACGTACGAGAGTGCCTCGTACTGGGGTTTGTCGCCCAGTGATACATGGGTCAGAAAGCATTCAATCGGCTCTGGTTCACACCCTGCTTTTATGGTAATGAGGCGTATTTCTTGGTTGCTAGAATTGAGGGGATGATAGATGTACTCCTTCACAGCAGATCCCGTAGACATATCCGAGAGGCTGATGGTTCAAAAAATGAAATAGAAATGTTATTGTAGCACACTGGTAGCGTATAGAGTGATTTTAATATGCTATCGTCTTTTATGGGGGCGTCGTGGATTTTAGATGCTCCCTATGGGCTTGCCTTTGAAGAATCAGCTAAGGTGGTTAGACAAGGCTGAAACGTAGCCTAGTGCCCCTGCCTAAGGGCTTGTTGGCTACCAAACAGGCCATAGATCCTCGCTCGGCTATCTACTCGCAGATGCGCAACGATCCCCTTCCCAACTCGGTAGTTCAGATACCGGCGCATCGCAACAGCTAAGAACCACTCGTCCACCACTCTTCAACGTCATGGAATCTAGCCTTGTCATCTTCAGTATGAACAACCTCAGGCGGACTCAGACTAATCGAACGCCTTTGTGGGTGCATCAAAGTACGCTATCAAGTCCAGACCCCAACCAATGGCACACAGCCCGACAGACGAATTTGGCCCCCATTTCATTCGCATCGAGGTCATTGCGTGTCGCACTTGCAGGGGCCCAGCTTCATGTAGTGCAAGCACTCCGCCTCTTGTGGGCTATTCATTAACTCAAGAGCGACAGGCTGCTTCTGCTCTCTGCGATCATCTTCTTCCAAGATGCCGTCTTCAGGCAACTATGCACTGCCTCCCTATCAAGGCGAAGTGTATCCACCAAGTACATCACCGAGAGCAATTTCGCCACTTCACAGCCTTCCCAGGCAGGGCCAGGAGCACAACATCTCAAACCAGGATCACAGTATAGAGACACTGCTTAATCGCATGACGTGGGGCGAAGCCAGCGTGGACTCAGCGTCTGGGAAAGAGCAGACTACTGTACAATGTCGCGAACATCAATCCAAGCACCCGGGAAGGCTACATTTCCGAGACTGGTATTGGGAAATCATCGCTGCAGTCTTCAGTCTCGCTTGTGTTGTGGCCATTATTGTTCTTTTGAGGACCTACCAAGGAAAGGCGCTGTCGAGTTGGCAGTTCTTCCACAACATCACGCTCAACACACTGATCGCGCTGCTCTCGACCCTATCCAGGACTGCGCTCATTGTCCCCGTTGCGTCATGCATCAGCCAGCTCAAATGGGTACATCTGATGGGCTCGCCACGTCCTTTGCGGGACTTTCAGATTCTCGACGAAGCGAGTCGTGGGCCATGGGGTTCACTAACACTAATCTGGAGACTCCATTTCAAGACCAAGCTGGCTACTTGGGGTGCTTTGATCACTATTGCATCTCTAACCATGGGTCCGTTGTCGCAACAGCTGCTATCCTATCCATCAAGATCGCACTCTGAGGCATCTGGCGCCACCTCTTACCGGAATCAGAACTATGACTCTGGTGCGGGCAGTGGTCCAATTGCTACACTTGGTATGTCACGAATGTAAATTAATTCACTGTATCAATACCTGCTAACATTGATTTGCAGTCAAAAAGATGGATCCCAAAATGCAAGGCGCTATCCTTAACGGGCTATACAACCTCAGTGCACCTATACAAGTTGAATGCCAGACAGGCAACTGTGAGTGGGATGATATCACAACCTTGGCCGTGGCCAGCAAATGTAAAAACGTCACTTCCAGCACCGACATAACTTGTGATACTCCCCCAGACAGCCGGGTGTGCAACTACACAACACCATCTGGCTTCCTCATTGGATCCAGCGTATACTTTGGTGCGGACGGCATCAGTGCGACCGATTTCAACAGTACTGCTGGCGAGGGGCCGCCAGTGAGCCAATTTGGCAGAGTCCTCAACAGCACCCTGTTGGAATTCGCCGCCGCCAGAATGACAGCGCCATACAGCGACGAAGCACCCGACGTCACCGAGTGCAGCCTACGCTGGGTCGCCCGCAGACTGCAGAAAACATCTGTTGTAAACGGTACCTTCCACCCTGGCACCGCCACCGATTTCGAGCTTGTCGGCGTTGAGAATCCCTTTAATCCCTCGAGCTGGGTGTCGTTCAGCGTGTCCAACGAAAGCGCCTCTGCATTCCCAGGAAACGCCAGTTTCAGTATTCTTCCCAGCGACAACGGCAAAGTAGGCGAGTTCCTCAGTTCGATATTCTCATCGACTATCGACGACACGTTCGGCCTGGCGCTGAACAATGCTACAAATCTCACTCAGGTTATGCAGCGCATCAGCGACAGTATGACGTATGCGCTTGGTCAGAGTCCAAGTGGAATCAAAGTACCAGGCCGGACGATTACACCTGTGCAATATATACGTGTCAACTGGGGATGGATCGTCCTTCCTCTTGCAGAGGTGGCCATGGGCATTGCTTTTCTCGCGGCTACGCTGTTGCAGAGTTGGAGAAAAGGAGTGGTAGCGTGGAAGAGCTCGGCGATAGTGCCTCTTCTTACCGAGATGGAGGAGAGTTGGGGGACAGGTGAGTCGGGGATAGAGTCTGCGCGGGAGGTGGAAAAGAGAGTCAAAGGCATGACGGGTTTGTTAGAGAGTGAGGGTGGGCGTCCGAAATTTAGACGTGTAAAGTAGTGTTCTCTAACTCTCAGTAGTGTTTTCTAACTCTCTTATATACAATTTGAGACTGTCTATTAACCTACGTCTAAATTTCCTAGCTGGACGTCTGAGTTGAAAATGCATGTCGTTTCACAGCCCTTCCACCACCCTCGTCACCACCTTATCCAAATCCTCCTCCTCCAACCCCAGCATCTCATTCGCAAACCCCTCTTTCCCCTTCCAATCTGCCGCGACGACCCCCCAAACCGCGACCACCTCCTCCCTCGCCTCCATATCACCCTGCATCATCTTGGGCCTATAAATGTCCAACTCGTCTTGACTCTTCTGCTGCACGCGCTCAAACCGCTGACCCGTCGCCTTCTCCAACGCCGCCAGCACCTCGAGCTGCGTGACGTGATGACTATGCACATACAGCAACTTGTTCCTCGTCTGCTCTTCTTTCTGCAACACCCTGACCACAGCCTCGCCCACAAACGGCAGATTGGACGCCGAAAACTTGATGTTGCCGCCATCCAGCAGATACGCTTTTCGGGCTTTGACGTCGAATTTCAGCAGCCCGCAGGTGAGTCCCCAGTCGAAGAAGTGGCCCGTGATGAGACTCGTCCATGTCAATGGGCCTTCTCCTTGTTCTTGCTTCCGCGGCTTGTCCTGCAGACTGACAAGGTAGTCTCGGACTTCTTTTTTGCCCTTCATGAGTGGTAGGATTTCATTTGTCTTGTCGTCGGCGGAATCACAGCTGCCGAATTCGGCGGGCATGACGCGTTTGACGCCGCCATGGAAGGCAGCGTCGATAAGGGCTTTTTGAGACGAGACATGCCGCCCGGCGATGGTGATGATGAGGGCGTCGATGTGGTTGGTGCGGAGGACGTTGGCGACTGCGTCGACGTCGAGGTCGTCTGGGACGGTGAGGACGCGGGCGTCTGGGTAAGTGGAGGTGGAGGAGGCGCGGTTCAGGACGTAGATGTTGAATGGGGAGGCAAGGAGGGCACGTAGGACGGGGGCGCCCAGGGTCCCGGTACCGCCAATGAGGGCAACGTTGGTTATGGTCATTGTCGTGTGAGGTTTGTTCTCAATGTGTGATGCTGGATACTTTGGAATGTAGAGTACCCGTGGTTTGAAGGAGTGGGGTGTGTTCGGGCCGGCAATTGACGCCTAGTTACGGTCGTTGTTGCTCAAAATGGTTAAAGATTGGTGCTTTGTGGTCGTGCAGCACCATACATGGATAACTATTCTACTCTTGCAGACATGCCCATACACGAAACATAAGTTCCTCAACTATAGAGCGTAGTTGTACCCTTACCAACGCCAATGACGTCACATTGCATCTCCGCAATCGGTCTTCCCTTGGCTTTCTCTTCCCACCTTGCTTTAGGGATTTGGTCCATAACGCAGTACGAACCGAGTCCCTCGTTATACCCGGTCTAAGTACATAGGCAGGGCAAAAGCACGCGAGCCAAACCCTGGTATATGGTAGCTTGATAAAGCCCAAGTACCACTCCTCTGATAGATGTGCGAATGAGCTTCCGGATCGCAAGACCAACCCCCGTTGATATAGGTGTATAAAGCATGGTTGTAGAGATAAACGAGGTTTCAGGCCGTGCTTCGCTTAGACACGAGATGAGTAGTTCACGGGTGTAGCATTCCCAGATGGGATAAGTCTTGCCTAGTTAGGGACTATGGGGATTATGGGAGATAACTGCTCGGGTTTTGTAGCGCTGGTCAATAACGTTATTTGACGAATACGGAGTAGGTACCTATGAGATGTTGCGCGCGCGCAAGAGACAGGGTTCAACAAACTTACCCCAACAATGGCTGCCTTGAATCACGACTGCGTATCGTGTTATTGTCTTGTCTCGGACCGAAAGCCAACGCGAGAGATGATGTCAACGCGAGAGATTGGATTGGACTGGAGGCTGCAATGAGGCGCAGGCACAGAGTGTGTTGGTTTGGTTCAGTTGGCCATCTCTCGCGATGTAAAGGCGAGCGTCACGCCATCACCATCTTACGACCGACGAACACACCACCCAGCTCGTGCGCACGAGCCACTTGCCGCATCAGGAAGCGCTCCGCTGGCTTACCTGGAAGCCCTGCGCATTCACATATATGGGCTGCTGGTTCTTAAGAGATGGGCGTATGTGATATACTTTGGTCGTTTCTTTTGTCTAACCAAGCAAGGAAGAAGCAAACCCACATATATTTTACTCGGCTTCGCAAGAATCAAGATAATAAGACGGGAGCCTCAGGCTGGGGTTGAAGAAACATCTCGTTTACCATCCATCTCGAACCGCACAAGATGGCGACCCGACAACACCGACCAATGCAGCACATTGATCGTCGCGAGCTGTACACGAGCCTAGAGGCACGGATACAGTACCTGCACTCATTTCTCGACTTTAGCTCACGTACGTCGAGCTACCTTGACATGGCAAAAGGCACCGACTAACCTTGGACTAGGCGATATGGAGGCCCTCACCACGGGCGCCAAATACATCAAGGCGCTTATTCCCGCCGTGGTCAACATAGTCTACAAAAAACTGCTTCAATACGACATCACAGCACGAGCCTTTGAGACCCGGTCAACATCGTACCAAGGCCCTGTCGACGTCAGCAACCTCGACGAAAACTCGCCGCAAATTCTGTACCGCAAAATGTTTCTGCGGGGCTACCTCAACAAGCTGTGCAGCGACCCGTCGACCATGGAGTTTTGGGAGTATCTGGACAAGGTGGGCATGATGCACGTGGGGCAAGGGCGAGCACATCCACTGCACGTTGAATATGTGCACATTGGCGTGACACTGTCGTTTGTGCAAGACATCATGACCGAGGCAGTGCTGTCGCATCCGCGGCTGAAGATGGAGCGCAAGATTGCGCTTGTCAAGGCGCTGAGCAAAGTCATCTGGATCCAGAACGATCTATTCGCTAAATGGTATGTTCGCGACGGCGAGGAGTTTGCAGACGAGCGCCTGGTGCCCGAGGTCGAGCCCGAGGGCTATCTCCATGGCAAGGCCGTGCTGCGCGAGGGCAGCAGAGAGGGCGAGATTGAAGAGGCCGACATGGCCACAGGGACGTGTCCGTTTAAGAATCTGGCGAGCCGGCCCAAGGTGTGTCCGGAGGGGCTGGGGATCAGTCTGGGGAAAGTGGACGCAGATGCACACGACGGGGAAATCACAATAGACGCCGCAGACGCGCCGAAGCCAGCGTCGCCAGGCATGGGGGCGTTTGGGCAGAGTGCGATACCGCGGGCGATTGGGAGCAGCGCTTGACGGGTCGTGTAGTCGGTGTTTGTAGTACTAGTAGTAGGTAGTCGGTAGACATGTGAATGCTCATGCTCTTGTCTTGGCACGCCTAGCGACTCGGTAGGATAGGCATACTACTCCGTACTCGGTAGGCTGTTTACGTGGGCGTATTTTGGTTGGGAGCAGGCAGGGGGCGCCCAGTGCACGGGTTAAACCGGAGGCGGCCAGGCAGCCGCCGCCCCGAGAGCCGCGATCGGCTTGTCATCATCGATGTAGTCGCCATCGCCGTCGCCCATGTCGTGTTGGCACGACAAATTTTGCCGCCGTGGTGTATTGACTGACTGACTGACTGACCAGCTGCTCGTGTATGGGGCTGCCCGGCTGCGCCTGCCACGGAAGCTTCTAGGCGTTCAAGGGCGATTGTGCATGCGGGGTGACGGGCAGAGGGCGGCGACAGGACCAAGGCCGTGGACGAGCGAGTGATGGCGCGAGCGACATGGGCGCGGCTGCGATGGTGTTGAGGGTGTTTCAGGCTAGGGTGTTGCAAAGAAGGCGTGCTGGTGGGCCGGTCATTTGTGGAGGGCGGCCGTGGCTCGTCCTTGGCTGCATGCGCGTCGTAGCCCTGCGAGCCATGGACCGGCCCACGTACCGGTATAGCTGCTGCTGGCAATATGCCTTCCGCCTGCCAATAGCCACACACCTCACCGGACGAAGCTCGCGAGCCCTGCGGCCACGGGGGGACTTGTGTTGCGCGTTTGCGTGGTTTCTCTGGCAACTCGTGGCTGCAGGCCGCACACCCTGACGATCGCCGAGTGGTCCGCTGCTTCCGTCCGCCGCAGATACTTGTAGACGCTGGGTGCAGCCTGAATGCAGCAACTCTGGTGTGCAGTGGCAGTGAGGCGGCGAGGCCATGCGGCGAGAGGTGGTGTGTTTGGGCAGCCCCCGGCAATGACATAACGCCGCTGAGACGCAACTTGAGTCGTTAGACGTTTGCTGGCAGCGACCTAGCCGGCGCGCGCCCTTGGCCACGGCCTCGTAGCCGTACGTGGGCCCGCGGCGCGCTGCGCTGCGCTGCGCTGCGCTGCGCCAAAAGCAAGCCCGAGGCCGGGCGGCGTGCGCCAGTCAAGCAACGGGGAGGCGTGCTCGAGAGGCCAGCGGCCGCTGGGGCGCGGATTAATGTTTGCTCTTTTTGCGCCTGCGTTTTGCTTTGCCCGGATCGCCTGCTTTTCTGAGAAGCGGCGCTAGGCCGCCTTGGGATGCCGGTGGCCAGGGGCCCCCCGGCTAGCGCGCCTTGGTGCAGCCCATCTGCGGAAACGCACTCATGGCCTTCGCCCCCCCAGAACTTCGTTGTCACCGTCGCCCTTCATCACAACATCATCGCCGCCTGGCCGCCTCTTCCCCCCCGCCTTCACCTTTCCCTCCCCCATCCCCCCACCACGCCTCACCACGGCCTTTTGTAGCCCGCTGCAACTGTAACCCGCGCCCCTCGACTGCTCTCACGACTTCTTTTTCTCCATTTCGTGCTGGTGCGGCTGTTTCTTCCTTATCAAGTGGCCCGATCAGCGCGCTGCTTGCCCTCCACGTCATCCATCATCGCAACGGCTTAACTGCTGGTTGTTTTCCTTCCTGCACTCCTTCGCACCCACTTGACCTTCCCGTAAACCCCTTTTAATATTCCCCCCCTCTTCCCGCCCTCTTGCGTCCGACTTTGCGCTGTCTGCCGCTGCCGCCGCTGCTGCTGCTGTCTGCCGCCGCTGCAACGTCATCTCGCAGCTAACTAGCTCCTCGACTTCGATGCTCTCGGCCCCTCACAACGACAGATGAGCTCTGCCGCTTTAAGGCTTCCACCCTACTCACCATGCAGTCCATGTTCCGCCTTCCATGGTGTAACGAGTCGCCTGGCGACAAAATCATGGAGAAGTCCACTCTCCACAAGCAAAGGCCGCTGCCGGTCGACATGCCAAACTTCATGAACAAGATCAAGCGGAAAAGGACAGACAGCCCTGAGCCGTCCCCCGCGCAGCACGCCCACGTAGTAAAGAAGTGGAAAGACGCTCACGGTGACATGAAGCCAGCTGCACTGAATGCAAGCGCAAGAGCCGCTGTTGAGAATGCACGCCCTGCAGAGACGGCTGCAGCTGCCCAAGTTCCAGACGCCAGACCAAAGGCGCAACCTGTAAAGAAAGAGAGCAAGAACAAGCCTTCAGGTCCTCAACATCAACAGACTGTCAAGCCAGACTCCACCACGACGCCCGCTACCACCATGGATTCTGGACTGACTGCCGTGCAACAAGCCATCGAGGCTCAAATCAACTACGAGATCCTGCTCAAGCACAACGAGCTCCGTCTGATCGAGCAGGAGCTCGCCAAATGCCAGGTGTCTCTCGAGCAACTAAGGCGCTGTTCACTGATTCCTTTCCCCGGAACAGAGGGCCTCAACCAAGACGTCAGCCTGGGCCTGGGTCCTTCTTTGCAACCCCCAGCAGGCTACACGCAACCGCAGTATGCCGCGCCATGGGGAGTCACTGACGGTCCGTACACTCGCCACTATGCTAAATGGTTGATCTCGGACGTCAAGTTTGATTCTGTTTCCGAACGTGCTCTCGCCCAGCAGGCTCAAGGCTACTTCGGCACTGGTGAGGGCAGGACGACGCGCGGCAGCTTTGCTGACTACGGCTCAGCTCATAGAGGCCGCACGTCGCGGACTTCGACTGGAATGTTGAAGCTCACGCCTCTTGGTGAAACTCCAGCACCAGCGCCAAAGGTAGATCCTCTTTTGCACAAGCGATCGACCGACGGCCAGTGGGTACGCCTGTACTGTGCTCAGTGCGGCCACAGCAACTTCTCAAACACTCAGGGTTTCCTTAACCACTGCCGCATCAAGCACAACCAAGTGTTCAAGAGCCACGATGCAGCAGCTATTGCGTGCGGTGTGCCTGTCGAATCCAACGATGGGGCAAACCCTGTTCCTGCGAGTGAGCCTGCCAACGCACCAGCAGCAACACCAACAGTGTCTTTCCCTACACCGGCCACTCCTGGTATTGTTCACCCGCTAGCTGCTCAGACCGCACCTGTTGCACATGCTCCCCAGGTACACCGGAATCCGAATGCATCTTCCAACGCGTCCAAACCTGCCCCGCCACCTAGCTTCATCAAGTCATCCCCAACCCCCTATTTGGCAGCCCGCTTTCAGAACAGCGGCACTCCCGGCAACTTTAAGGAGCTTGTCGACACTGTCAGGGCCAAGGTTGACTTGGACGCAATAGACGCCTCGGATGATGACAGCGCAGACAACAGCATTGCACCCACTCCGGTAACCAATGTGGCACCGCATCTCGCCCGTCTTCCCGCCAGTGCTCCAGCAAGCAAAACTCCAGCAAGAGCAGGCAGTAAGAAAGGCTCCCACCCAAGTCACGCTCGCCTGCCCATGTCTCTGCCATCCCCTATCAAGTCACAAGGACATGATGACCTGCCCCACTCCCCAGTAGACCTCAGCCCTCATACTGTTGAGTCTAACCCGGGTCTAGTGAGCGATCATGATGACGACGATGATGACGATGCAGACGACGCGCATAGCCATCTTGACCTCGGGATTGACGATCATGTCATGGTCGAAGACTCGAGCGACGTTGAGGGTGTGCAAGAACGCCGGGGTTCACGGCAAGGACTGCATGGATGTTTCGAAAAGGGCGAGGGCAGCCGTGAGCATTGAGCAGTAGGAGCGAGTTAGGTCCGGCTTGTACTGCTGGTGTTTCCTTGTCCTTTTCCCCTTTTCCGATCATCTTGTCCTTGAAACGACGTTATTCTTCTTCTTCTTCTT
>JAODYC010000001.1:498102-521024 GCA_026262405.1 Curvularia hawaiiensis | reverse complement strand
CAGCAGCAGTAGCAGTAGTCGTAGCCATTGCCGGCTGTATCAAACAAAAACCACTACTAACTAGTTATACAGCGCTTTTGTGATGAGTAGAAGATTTTTTTTCTTTTGACAAGTCGAAGGCAGTTCTAGCCTTCGCATCCTCTCTTCCTCGTCATCTTTCCTCCTTATCATCATTGTCATGAATAGGTCAAAAATCTCGAACTTCCGAGTTTTTCTTCCCACCCGCAATTCGTAAATGCTGAATCCATTAAGCATCTCGAAAAATGGCCATGTCCACGCCCTTTGCTAGAGGCTTGACTCCGTCTAGAATAAACGCGTTAGCCAAACGCCAAACTCCTTGCAATGTGTCCCTTTTGTTGGGCATGCTCATGCCTCTTGTTCTCGCTGTTGCCTGCCCTTGCCGCCTCGTCGATCACCACCCTTGCCCCTGTTTTCGCCGTCTTTCTTGCCCTCGCCGCCAAGAACATCACCACCACCCATGGTCAGCGCTGCGGTTGCGAGACGGTTGGAAAGATCGATTTGTGTCCGGATTGTGTTGGCAAGGTACGACACTACGAGGACGTCTTGGATGTGTGCGTTGCTGCTAAAGGTTAGCAAATTCAAATACACATGAAAAACCTTGTCTCAACATACAAGTCGCGCTCGATATCGGCAGCCTCAACCTTGGGTGCTAAGCTGAGTGCGTTCATCAAAAACTGGCCTAGCGCAGACGAAGGCTCGGCCTCCTCGTCCAGAACATTGTTGACATAGGTAGATACACGCTCGAGCATGTCCAAGACATGTTGGATGGCACGCTCCAGTGAATCCAGGTCGGTCATGACCTCCTGTGACCGATCCTCGCTGTCCTTTGCGGCTGAAATGAGCTCCAGACCTGACCTCTCGGCCTCGCCATACTTGATTTCGTGGGGCACTGGGATGAACAGGCAAGAGTCGGCGGCGCGCTCGGCAGTGACACCAATGGGTGCGGAAATGTACGTTTTGGACTCAATGTCCTGGCCGGGAACGGTCGAGACAGTCAGGTGCACAGCAGGGTGTGGCCATGTTCCGTCGCCCTGCTGACTGTAGAAGTTCTGGATGAGGGCGGAGAAGGTGTTGAGGTCGCTGCTGGTTGCGTACCAGCCGACGAGGACTTCGCGGGGGTTGGCGCGGAGGTGCAGGGCGAGCATCTGCTTCTGGTAGTCCATGTCGACCTCGACTTGCTCGGCCGTCTCCGTGTGGGGGACAGCATAGCAGTTGCGGATTTCAATCTCGGTGCCGTCCTCGCTGCGGGTGCCGAGGAGGGTGCCAATGACGCGTTCCTGGTCGGCGGGGCGGCGGAGGGCGTGGTCGAGGATGGAGAAGACGGCCTGTTCACAGCGGGTCAGAGAGCGAAGCGAACAGCCTCTCACTGCAGTTGTCGCATACCTGGGGCTGGATGGCGACGTTCAGCGGGGCAGTCGACGGCTGGGCACCTAGAGGCGCTGGGCCGAGCGGGCGCGCGAGATGGAGGAAGGAGTCGTTCTCGGCCATGATAGCGATTTGAGCGTGGCGGTCGTGGTGCTGCCGGGGACGTGGGTGGTGGTGGTGAGGCGTGGGCGGCTATCAAAGATGTCAATGTGGTGGTGGGGCACGACGATATTCTTCACGAAATCTGGGCAGGTGCGGTTCGCTTGCACGGGCCATGTCGATATATTTTCTGGTGGGACCAGTCGGCCGCCGCCTGCAAGACAGCCGCATGCTGCAGGACGCGCTATAAACATTCGGAAAATTTAATTGCTGCGCGACTGGAGCAGCACGCACATCCAGGACAGAGAGATTCGGCTGTTGTGTAGTCTGGTCCTGTCAAACTCTGCGACACCCATCCATCCATCTCGTTCCCAATCAGGCGCATTCGACTGGCGCGCACAGCGACTATGGCGCCCATGAGAGGTCGCGGCGGCTTCCGGGGTAGAGGGCGAGGCAGAGGCGGCGCAAGAGGATGGGGAAGAGGAGGCAGTAGAGGGGGTTTCGCTGCTGTAAGGACCGCCGACCAGGTCGAAGATTCGTGAGTACGGGTATTGCTGGTAGAGAAGATCATTCACATGCTGACTGGGGGTCGAAGTAATGTCGATATGCGCGCACCATCCGATTCAGAAGAGAGCGAATCTGAACCATCCGACAATGATGCTTCCGACGACGAAGAAGTGGAAGAGGCACAGCCAGCCGCCAATGCCTACGCAGCCCTCCTCCAATCTTTTTCCGCGCGCGACACAGGTTCTGACGAGCCCCGTAAAAAGCGACGGAAACTCCAACACGAGGATGAACAACAGGAGACTGCCATGGACATGGATCGCACAGAGGACGACTCTTCACCAGAAGCCGAGGGGAGTATAGGAGAGGACGAGGCAGAACAAGGCGACTCCGACGACGAAGCAGTAGATGGAGACGACGCCAAGGAGCACGAACTGGAAAAAGCCTATGAAAAACATTTCGCAAACCCAGATGAGAACGAGCTGGCGACACGGCTGAAGCGGATAACGGCGAATCAGTGGTCATCGCAGAGGCTGCACAATGCATCAGGCAACACCAAGGGCTTTGGTATCCTCCAAGTCCCAAGTGACGAAGTCCAGCCACCAGCCAGGAAAGTCAAGAGCACCCGCGACGTCCAGTTGAAGGCCCGGCTAGTGGAGAATGCACAAAAGAAGATCGGAGACTTCGACCCAGTCGAACAAGCCATTGCTCCGTCCCTGTTCGGCTACCAAGATGTGCTGTTCGGAGCGCGAACAGTGCAAAACGCCAGTCGCCTTCGAGACATCACTTGTCTACACGCGCTCAACCATATCCTCATGACCCGGGACCGTGTCCTGAAGAACAATGCAAAGCTGGCGGCTGCGAGCGATGACGCTGATGTCGAATACCGCGACCAAGGCTTTACGCGCCCCAAGATCCTCTTCCTTCTCGAGACAAAGCAGGCCTGTGTGCGCGTACTAGACTCCATCACCAAACTCTATGATTTTGAGCAGCAGGAAAATAAGAAGCGATTCCTTGATGGCTTCTCACTCCCGGAAGACAAGTTTTCGGATGACAAACCAGCAGACTTCCGTGAGCTTTTTGAAGGCAATGACGAGAACGAGTTCCGCATTGGTGTCAAGCTGACACGCAAGACACTGAAGTTGTTCTCAACATTCTACAACTCAGACATCATCTTCGCCTCTACCCTTGGCCTGCGTCGAGCAATCGAGTCTGGGGACCCCAAGAAGCGAGATTACGACTTCCTGTCATCTATCGAGATGGTCATAATGGAGCAGGCGGACGCCACCCTGATGCAAAATTGGGATCACACAGAGTTTGTGTTCGAGCGCCTCAACCTTCAGCCAAAGGACTCTCACGGCTGTGATTTCTCCCGAGTGCGGTCGTGGTATCTGGACGGACATGCAGCACACATCCGCCAGACAATTGTACTATCTGCATTCCTGACGCCAAAGATCAACACTCTGTACAACAAGCACATGCGCAACGTAGCCGGACGTTTAAAGTACACTGCCGACAATACACATGGACTCATGGAAACAATGTCCTACGGCGTGAAACAAACATTCCTGCGCTTCGACTCACCATCTCATCTTACTGATCCAGACGCGCGTTTCAAATACTTCAACACATCGATTCTACCATCGATCAACCGCATGCCAAAACCCCCTGAGGGCGGTTTGGGTGTTTTGGTCTTTATTCCGTCCTACCTGGACTTTGTTCGCGTGCGTAACTCGCTGGTTGACTCTGACTTTTCCTATGCCTCTATCAGCGAATATACCGACCCAACCGATGTGCGCAAAGCACGCTCGCACTTTATGAACGGCAAGCACTCACTGCTGTTGTACACAGGCCGCGCGCACCACTTCCATAGATACAAGATTCGAGGCGTAAAGCGAGTCGTGTTCTACGGCATACCTGAGAACCCTGTATTCTACGACGAGGTGGTAGGCTTCATTGGCAAGACACTGGAACGAGCTGAGATCAGCCGGGCAGAAGCCAACGTCAGAGTGTGCTTTTCTAAATGGGAGAAGATGGAGCTGGAGAGGATTGTTGGCACGAAGAGAGTAGGCAAGATGATCGCAGATAAGGGCGATGTCTTCGACTTTGTATAGATATTTAGAATAAGCTGTATAGATAACCCATCTTTTGATGACACAATAACAGCGCACTTATTGGTTGAAGGCATGAATCTATCGTACAGTTGATCCCCAGTCTCGCCCACTACACACTCAAGCTCGATGGAAATTAAGTCCGCCGACACAGGATCTATGCTCATCTATGCGTTTGTTGAGTCAAATATGATCTGAAACTGTTAGCCAGGTTCAGTAATGGTGTGTGTGTGCCTTCTAAGTAAGGGGATCGCACCTGCCTGCCGTTTGCGTTGACTTTCACCCTGTGCAATACCACTGGATCTAGCGGCTACACCTTACTTACATCAACTTCTTCACTCACCAGCTGAGTATACGCACTCAAAGAGCCGCCGAATCTGTTTCTCTAAACAAAATGAAGCTTTTCCTTGCCCTTCTTGTGTTGATATCCGCCTTGGCTGCTGCCGGTGTCGTCCCTTCGTCTGATGCGTCACTTCAAAGCTTCACAAGTGGTTCCAACGATACCATCTTCGATGACACCCTCCTCGACTTAAGCTCTTCTTATACAGCCCATACCAATGCCGAACCTTCCAAATTCGACAAGGCTGCCGAGATCGGGCGCACCCTCGATGCAGCCATGAGGTCCAAAGACAGCATTGCCAGATGGTTCTTCAAAGATTTCCCTAACTTCCATGAAACTTGCCAAAGTCCCTTCGATGGTGACGGAAGAGAGGAGCTCAAAAAGTGGGGCTTCGATGACAGCGAAGCACTGAGCAAGGACATCGAGAAAGATTGTGACTTTGACAGGTATCACGGCATCAAGGCTGTTTTTGACGAGCTGGGATTAGATACAAGGACAGAGAAAGATGGTGGGCCGAACAAGTGCTTCAAGATCAATCATCGCGACGGCCCTGCGATCAAGAGGCTTCCGGATGGTACTCTGCCCAGCGAAGCGAATCAGTACTACGAGGTGTGCGGTAAGGAATACAGGGTATCCGTTCCGGGCCATACTATCGAACAGGGCATGTACTAACACAACATTCGCATAGGCTACTGGTGCTACGTATGAATTCGCCGTCAATCCAAACGGACTCGTTGCTCTGATGAATATCATGAGCATGTCGTTCTGCGCCGAGAAGTTCACCTGGTTTCGAAAGCCACGTCCAGATGAGTTACCTCATATTGGCACACCACAAGACATAGCATGGGCGGTTTGGAACCGAGCGGGTGCTTCCAACATTGCAAATGTCAAGTACCTTCTTGTCACACAGATCATGAATGCAGGGTCTCGAGAGATCTTCAGGGCGGCGCTTGGAACGCTGCAGCCTCCCGAAAGCGAACACAAGGTTTGGCCTGGCCATGAGTTCAGCATGGACACGGCTGCGGGTCGAGCAATCTTGGGTCAGTTTTTCTGCCGCATCGACATTACTGCCAGCTATGTACTGACTTGATTGATTAGGCTCGCCGGTCGGGAGATGGACTGGATACTTCCTCCTACAACATAAAGAAAAGCTCGGTGGCAATCGATTCATTTCAAAGGTTAGGGTGTTCCGACCCAACGCCGCCTCTCTTCCGTATTTCGTTTTCTATGTAGATCCAACGCCGGCTGGACCTGGTTCTACTGCAAATACAGAGCCTCGCGGCTTATCCAGGTTGGACAGTGTCATTGCAAGTACCGAACAGTACAACGATACGAAACCATCACGCACTGTAATAAAGAGTGCTAACGAGGAGCACCTGGTGCGAAAGCATATCATACTTGCTGAGTTTTAGTCGACAGAGGCTGGAATCAGGACCTTCGGCTTCCAATGTACACCCATCCAACATGACGGGCCTTAGAAGGAGACCTTGCTAGACGGAAGACATGTATTTCAACAATTGTAGTGGCTGGGGTTACTGCTAGAAGGAATCACAAAGACTGACTAAGGCACCTACATATGAGGCTTGAAGCTAGGCCAGAAGCTGGTAGACACATCTCGGTTTACATATAATCTGCTCGTATTGTATCGCGATGGCCGAAGAGGCAATTGCTGACATGGAATTATCGATTGCCAGGGCACGAACGGATAAAAGTCGTATTGAGCATGGCATACGCCGTGAAGGTCGAGGTTGTGCAGTGGCATCATCCGGACAGGTCCAAGGCAGATCCAAGGCACTTGCCGCATCACCCGACGCGATTTCGTCATGGCCGCTGTAGTGTACCTGCGTCTGCCTCCGATCCCAAGTAATGATGCAGTTTTAGAACGCGTACAAAGGCGAACTGCACCCATACCGGGATGGACGGCAAAACCCAACAAAGGCGTAGTTCTTGGCAATATTTGCACGGTTCGGCGCCTTCCTTCGCGGGGTATCGTGACGTTTGGTTGCCAGTCAAACCAGCCCCCCGCCATGCCACTCTCACGTATTGCCAACAAAGCCCGCCGAGAGCAACAACACGGACTGTGCCTCTTCAAGGCTCCACGCTGCTAGGCAGACAGCCCGACACTGATTTGCCGGCGGTGCGGTGAAGGCCACGTCGAGTGGCTGGGGCGCTTAGTCGACGCCAGACTCGACCCACCAGATAGGCGCGAAACATGTCCCGCCAAGCCCAGCGCCTCACGAGTCTCTCGCCGTCCTATCCAATGGCTTAAGCCCATTCGGACTATGCATGGTTCCAGGGCAGCGCTACATCTGCGCTGACATGGCAAAGTACCTCGATGGGCGGGTCACGGCGGTGTGCCGAGCTTCCAGACAAGCTTCCTAACCTACCGTTTGGGGCGCTGCCGTAGCCGCGAGCAGGAAAACCCGACTCGAGCATATCTTTCTCGCCCTTATTTTAGCTACCGAGTACCCACACCCTGGCGACCTGGCTATTTCTCTTGCGTCGTTTGCTGTCGCTGCCTGTTGTACCCAGTACCAGGTCTGTGTGATTCTTCAACATAACCGCGCCAACATGCTACGATACGAAAATGTCCTCAAGTTCGCTCTCATACCGTCGATACTCTATCTCCTCCTATCCGTCGTCTCTGTAGCTTTGACGACGCACTATTGGATCCTGACGGACTGGGTCATATCTCGAGGCGTGCGTATCGTAACTGGCGAATTCGATGAGCGAACGAACAAATTCGTAACGGACGCAACCATTGTCTACTTTACCGATGCTGACACCGACACGACAATTGTGTCGGGATGCCTGAATTTGGCGGCCGCCGTAATAGCCATTATCGCCTGGAGCACGTTGCGAAAACCAGGCATGGACACAGTGATGAATTCGGTTGGTACATCCGCAACTTGGACAATACTGACAGAGTCTGACTTTTCTAAAAGACTGTACGTCGTTTCTGGATACTTAGCATCGTAGTCATGGCCCAAGCTGGAGCTGTCATGGCCATAGTATCGCTTGCGATGCACTACACGAAAATGGGTGACGACAAATATGGCTGCACCCAGGAAACATTGATGATGGGCGGTAGTTTCAACACCAACATTTACTGCACTCGGGAGATGGCAGTCTGCCGATTTCAGCCCGAGTTTGCTAAGGGCAGTGACAAGGAATATGCGGCTGTTGCCTGCAATGAAGCCGTAAGTTCTTTAACAAACCCTCGTCACGCAATGTGTTTGTATTGACATCATAGCAGGTTACAGTCAAATGGTTGCAGATTGTTTTGGCCATTCTCGGGTTTCTTGTATTATCCATGTTCTCTTTCCAGGCTTACCTTCGCAGGACCACTCGCGAGAGCAGAGTGGGTGAAAAGCACGTTTATGGAGCCGCACACGAGACTTGAAGCAGACCGCTGTCGGCGGCTATGGATGAAACGCATTTTTACGCCCTTGACGAATTTCCTACCAACATCATACCCGCGTCTGTTTTCTTCAGCATGTACATACCTGCACTACACTGCATCATCTTGGGCGTTAGTACGCATTGACTAGAGTCATTCCCACAATAGACGACATAACGATTCTCCAAGCCTACAATGACGCACAATGAAATTTTCCAAGGAAAACTTACGACGTTTCACGATGGTGGCTTTTCCTAGCGTCCGAGGAAGAACTTTACTCGAGAGACTAGAGTACTAGCTCTGTGCCAACTTCGACCCCAATATAGAACAAAACTCACGTCAGAATTATGCTGTGTCCGAAAGTACCTGCAAACGTATGCCCTGCAACTCTTACCCCACACAAACATACATACGCAATTCCACACATCTACGCATATAGGTTCTGAGACAATCAACAACCACAACCTTGGTATCCCGCATCCTGCCCCCCCTAGATCTCCTCCTTCAGCCGTCGTTCCTGCATCTCCCTTCCCCCCTCGTCGGGTACGACGGGACACACCCCACGCGTGAGGGGGAAAAAGCAAAGAGAATAGTTACATAGCCATGCCTTTCCGGTATGCATATCACCTAACGCCCCAGAACATACTACATACGCTAGTTCTCTAGCCTTGTCTCGGCATAGCAAACTTGCAGAGTACACATCTATGTACACCTGTTGCACCTCCCGTCCATTGGCTAGTCACACTACACACGCAGAGCTAGCTAGTAGGACCTTGGGGATGCACTTGGCCATACGTAGCCATGTGCTGTGTGCGTATGTGTAGGCTGGCTGTTAGACTGGTTGATCCGGTGGAGTTGAGTTGCGGCGCCTCTGCCGTGCTAGCCGGTTGGTGCTAGTGGGTGGTACGTCACTGCTGCGGAACGTCACTTTTTTTGTTGTTGTTTCTTTTGGGGAGTAATGGGTGGGGGTATGCAATAAGGAGGGAATGATGCGGGCGTTGGTGTGATTCAAGTTTGTGGAAAGGAAAGAATGTGTAGGGATATGGGAAAGGGGGGTGGGAGCTAGGCGTTGTTGGGATAGAGTAGCACGGTGAGGGTGAATGGGCGAGAGGCTGTCGTGTGTGTGGTGTATTGTTGAGCGGAGTGGTAGAGTTGGGGGTGGGCTCTCGAGAATCCCTATAACTACAGAAGTGACACGATAAGTTCTGTATATATCAAACGTACATTAACAGAATGTATGATTCAATACTATAGAAGTTCAATCTTGAATTCACTTCTTTGATTCCACTTGAGCCGTCAAATACAGAATCACTGGCTCGCCTTTCTACTTCTATCATTGCTTATTGAACCCCGGGTATCGGGTGACAGTGTACCTCATAGAGGAATGCTCAGGGCCATTCTCAGGGGAGGGAGATGTGAGAATTCCATCCGAGAGTGTGTAGCTCTACAACCACCGCCCACTTGACAAGTAGTAACACAACTACATTGTCTAACGGGATATGTGTAAGAATTGTCATCGAGAACAAGTGGGGCTTCAATGCACGTATGCTAGGAAAATATTTAGGGAGCAAAGTGTATTTCTAGACTCTCAATCTCTACAGCTCGGCAGCTGCGAGTGTCACCGCGGCAAATGCAAAGGAAGTCGAGGAACTAGCGGAGCGCACTTTGTCGGTGTTTTTCTTGGGAATGATCCTGAAAGAGCGTCATATCCCGTTTACCCAACGAAAAGCACAATAAAAAGAACTGCAAAGAATGACAGAAGTTGAGAAACAATCGGAAGTCACCTAGAACCATCAATTTGCTTTTGTAGTTTTTTAGAACAAAGCTATAGATGTCATACACGACATTGCAGAGAAAGAAACATAATGTGTAGGAGCCCCATTCCTAGGCATCAATCATTGTGCCATGGCAACCAAATTCACACTCTACGTTAGATCAATGATCTCAGCGCCATTTTCATAGGTTTTGATGGTAATGTTTGCCCGTCGACGTTTTGCCGCGGACACAAACATTACATCGTTATCGTCTTCGTCACCCGCAACAATAGCCAAGTGCTCACGTTTGACACCCGCTTCCTCCTTCAGCCTTCGGTGCTTTGCTGCCGAGACAAAGATCACCTCATCGCTATCGCCACGCGCAACAACAGTGGAGTACTCATGTTTTGTACCCGATTCCTGTTTTGTATCTGACACTGGAACTTCTTCTCTTTTCGGCGCCGTTATATTGTCCAGAGGTACATTTTCATCTTTGAGTTGCGTTGGACTTGAGCGAGGGCTTCGCGGGATAACGAGCAGTGATTGAAGTGCAGCTGCCATCTCGTTAGCTAGAGATACTCAAATACAAACTTGGGTATATTCAAACATACTTCTCGAGCGATACTTGAAATTGAACGTGGCAAACGCCAGTTTCTGAGGATGGACGTAGTCGAACTTAGTGCGGGTCCCCCTAGTATTGCTCGAGCTGGTGGAGGGCATGTTGATTGCTCGACCTAGTCTGTATCAAGATTCAGCGTATATGCCTTCAAATAGGTCGAGCAGACGTACACTGTATGGTGTGTCAAGGCCTCTCCTTTCAGTGCCTTTTCTGGGATTGGACCTAGCTCAGCTCGCTTTTTGTCGACACGTTCGCCCTTGTCACCACGTTCACCCTTGAGGGCGACCTCTCGCACATTTCGGATATAGAATGCCTTCAGCGTGATAGTGCCCATCGATTTCAGCTTCTTGGTGAAGGTCGCTCCTAGATCGCGATTGTCGAGATCCTCTGGAATAGGTTTTTAGTAGGAGCAAACCAGCCGGCATGATGAGCTTCTCACCTATTTGGAGTTCAGAGAAGCAAAACTTCTGTATGATGGATTGCCCTTTGCCGGTTATGGACTTGAAATTTTCAAACGTCCGTTTCAAACTCGCTTTAGCTGTCTGATACTGGTTGTCGTCGATAATGCGCGATGTCATGTGTTTGCCGTCGATATAAAGCTTCACGGACATGGCGTGTTGGGGAAACGGCCGGCGCAGCTCAAGCTTGACTGCAAATGCAGCACCAGATTTTGATTCGATATATTTTGTAGTAATAGTGGTTGCATTCAGCTCGTCCTCGTCGGCATCGAATTCCGGTAGGCGTTCGCCGTCACCCTCGACATATACCTCAAGTTGCGGCTGCTCCTGTATGACAGCCATTGCGTGTGTGTGATGTTGCAGTGGTAAGGGCGGGTGAGTGGTTGAGGGAGAAGGGAGAGTTTGAGGTAGAAGGGAGTGGCTGAAGTCTAAGTGAGTGAGACATGGGAGCTGCTAGTCGTGACTTCCATGTATAGGTGACATGGCAAGGCACTATCGTCGTGCCTTCTCATGCTGTTTACAGGGTAGTATGATTGTCAGTAAAACCGCAAAATCAAAACGAGCTCGCCTACAAAGACAAGCAACACGGTAAACAATGGATATAGATGTGAAACTACTGTTACTTTACTAGCAGGTCCTTTCACTGTAATGTAGGAGAGACGAGTAACTGGCAGCATCACGAAAGAGCTTAGGAACATGAGTTAGCAAACCTGGATCTGAATGATCGTGCCTCTACCCCGTTGGCAAGTGACACAAACCAGCACTTTCGCACAAGCAGAATCGCGGCTTCATATGTACAAATAGTCTATTTCCCCTCCTGTACTCCAAGTAATAATCCAACTGCGCAAAAAAAAAACACTTCCCTGACCAATGGTTATCTTCCAACCCATAACCCTGATGCCAAGAGGTAATGAGACAAAACAAAGGAGAAAACGCAGCCCGTCGCACTGGTGCCTATGTAGAAAGGGGTACGTAACATATACTAATGACAAAACATTACGCCCAGAGCAAAGACATACTCGAAGAATAAGCATTCAGGCTTGTAGAGATATCACATCCAGTACGCCTGTACATCGGAAGCCCATTTGCCAGATGCTGTTATACGTGAATAGAGATTGAAAGAAACGCTATGCAGTCGTTATCGTGGGAATAGACCTCCATACAATGGTATCGTTTGGTGTTGTGTATCAGGCCGTGAGTTTTCGAAAATTGTAATAGTGGTATGTCGAAATGATGGTGGGAAGTGGACGCCGACGATGAGTTACTGAGCACTCAAAGCCGGCATGTGTGCGAAGTGAGCGAAGGTACTGCAAGCTGATGCGGGCCGCACAAGCTAGTCACCGATTTTACCAATCATCTACCATGCACCTATGCTGGCAGAGCCGCTACCATAGTTCCCGCTCAACAATTGTTGCCGAATTGACATGGTATCTGCAGGTCCAGCTGGGGGAGCGTTGTCTGACTCGGCGCCCATCCAGCCAAGGCCGCCGCGCAGCTCGTTGACAGCTTCCTGCATCCTTCCGCCAGAGATTTCGTTGTGTTTGGCAATCTTCTGGTCCCATCCACCATACTGAAGTTGTATTCCACCTGCTCTCTTGGCTGCCTCCCGAATAACTATCGCCCATGCCTTGGCCATCTCTTCATATGCCTCCTGCTTGTGTCGGTTGTGCTGGTAGGTATCCCAATTGGGCAGACGATGGATGATGTCGGTGGCTCCATCAAGGAAGGCGAGTGATGTGGCAGGTTGTTGTTCGTTTGGTGGGAGGAAATGAGGAGTGAAATCTTTGAGGGAGTCGAGCAACTCGTCAAGGTGTTGGCGGACCCGGTTGTATGCGTAGTCTGAGGATGCACGGCCACCAAAGGGAAATGCCCCCTGGAACGCCGCCTCGTACTTGGACAGAACTTCCATGGCTGACTGGATGCTGGGACGTGGTGCTGTGGTGACGACTTCGTTGCCGATGTCTGGATGGCGTTGACAGATGGACTGCAGCAGGTTCCGCATCTCATCGGCGCTAAGAGTCTCGAGGAGGCGTGGCAGAGGGAGCGGTCGACCCGAGACGTTGGTTCGCATACGTTTCATGCCTCGTGGCGCTGGTCGGGGGAGGATGGCAGGGGAAGTAGATGGCGATGCACTCATGCGGTCATCGTCACCAGCGCTTCCATCGTCGTCGGCTTTCCGCTTGCGGCCTGTCATGGCGGTAGAGGGCGAGAGGACTGGAGAGCGATGGATGAGATTAGTTGATGGCCCGTGAGTGGTGCTTTGGTGGCAGCGAATAGACGTACTGTTGCGGGTGGGCGAGCGGCGGTTGTTGTTGTTCAAGAGGTGAGGGGGCGTGAAAGCCTGATATTGTACGTTCATGGCGACGACGAACGACCCGCTGACGCTGTAAAAGTCACAGCCCTACTTTGCTGGGCGCCGGACGGTGGAAATCGATGTGTGGAGGGTGGCGCAAGGGGCGATGCACTGGCTGCGTAGGTGGTTGAGCGGTGTCGGGTACGTTGTTGTTGGTGTGGTGGAGACAAGCAGAGCCATGTGCAGCAGGCCCAAGATGGTGCGTGCTGCCGGGAAACCGGCCGTGCACCGCATCACGTGCAGTCTGACGCAAAACCCTGCATGTTCCTGCAGTGTCCTATTACTTTGTGAGAAGACTACTCCAGACTAAATCTGTCCGACACATTTCTTGTTGTGGCGGTGCTCAACCACATCACAGATCTGTTTGCATAGGTGGAAACATATTCATGGGGGATCATCCGTCGCGGGCGCTAGGCCCGCGGCATCAGATCTAGTCAATTTCTATCCAGCACGCACCTTGCCGAGCCTCTTTTCATGAGTCCCAGCGCCGAATGCGCTTTTTGTGCACCCGAGAAGCTTGCTTGTGTGTTTGGTGGCGCTCTCGTTGAGAGATCACCACTTTGCGTACGACACTTACCTGCTGAACCATGGAACATGTACCAGAGACTCCCAACTATACCATATTATACAAGACGCAAACCCGACAAAGCACATTAGAGGTAAAGTGACTGAGCAGCAACAAGGTCACGGCGAACGAGCTCAAGCGCGGCAGTGAACTTTTGCTCAAGCTCTTCGCTACCCATGACTTTGGCGGCTTGAGCCATTTGCCGGAGCAATTCCTCCAATCGCCTGAAGAGGCGAATCAGACTGCCTTCGTAGACGTCGGTCATTTTGCTGGAATTAGTTAGTCGTTGGTGAAGCAAAAGCAACTGGGCAAACATACCAAATTTCCGAGAAGGTAGCACCCTTTGACCAGGCATACACGACTTCCATGAGTTCATATTTGAACGACTTGAGGTACTCTTCCTCATTCAAGGTCAGTTTGCTTTCTTGCGACATCTTCGCAATAACCCTAGCTTGCTGCTGGATTTCGCGGTAAGGCTTAGCGAGCTCTTCCTTGAGCGCCGGTACCTCCTGTGTCTTTTCTTCAAATATAAAACAACTGAGACAGGCCACACATTGCTCGGGCGTAAGCTCGTTGAAGAAACGATTGAACAGCAGTTCACTGAGAACAAGCTCGTCGCCTGTACTGATTTCGCAAGCAACGCGGGCTTTGAGTTGGACAACATCGGCATCGTCAATGAAGCCTAATCGGCGCAACACGCGTTTCCTGCTCTTCAGTTCATCAAGCTGAATAACTGATAAAGCATTCGCAATCTCCTTTTTCGTGTTTTTGATCTTTTCGCCGATTGCGATCTTCTTTGCATACTGGCTGTAGAGCTCGGGCAGTCTCGGTGAATTGTGGAGAGGATTCGAGAGGAGACGGGATTCCAGCACTTCAATTTTCTGTACCATGTCAGCCATACACCATAGCAACAGGCTGAGATACGTACCCTCAGTAGTCTCTTGAAGCTATCGTCCTTGATGTTCATGTTCTCGATAGGGTCCAGGATGGCAATTCCGTCTGGGAACCGTTTCTTTACCTCGTTGAGAGCCTTGCGAACATTGTTCCTCTGTTCTGCTGACTTCAAATCGTTGGGCAGGAACACGCGGAGATGACCAATCGACTCGATGCAGTTCAAAACTACAGGGACCACTTCCATCTTGCCCTTGTCACCAGGTGCGGGTGGTCGGACACCAGGAGGCAGGCCATCGTTCACTGATGGAGCAAACTTGTTGTCACTGCCAACAAGGAGCAAAACATCGACGATATATGACTCTTGTGGTGGCAGAACTTCACCCTTGTTCGCTTTACGAGGAGCAAATGCTACGACTGCACCCCAGCCAAAATCATGATCTTTGTAGCTTACCTTGACGAGCCGGCCACCCTGAAGGAATGGCAAGCAGTAGTTGGGGTGCATGATTACGTCGCGCATGTCCTTTGTGTGGGTGTCCAGTTGCTGTCGTAGATTGTAGTAGTCCTTGGTAGCCGCTTCATCAATGATAGTGGTGTTTGCCTTCTCTTGCTCCAGCTCTTCAAGTTCTACAGCACTGTTAGCAATCAAACCCAGCTGGCAGAGGGTCAAACTTACGCTTCTCCAGTTTGGAGACTCCAGCTGTACTCTGGAATTGGTAGAAGCACCTTTCGAGCATGAACTCAGGAGATATTCCCTCCACTCGCATCAAATTGAGAATCATGTTGTAGCCAAGATGGAAGGCAGAGTTCAGATTGTCTTGCTGACCTCGCACAATTTCCTTGGCCACAGCAGGCTCCATCTGTTCGTCAATCATCATGATGACGATACCACGGTCATCAAGACCACGACGACCGGCTCGACCAGACATCTGAATGAATTCCGAAGGCGTAACCCATCGTTGGGACACTCCGTCAAACTTGCGCACGCTTGTGAACACAACAGTCTTGGCCGGCATGTTGAGTCCAATAGAAAAAGTCTCTGTCGCGAACAGCACTTTGATCAGGCCTTCTTGGAAAAGAATCTCAATCGTCTCCTTGAGAATGGGCAGCAATCCAGAGTGATGGACACCAATACCTCTTCGAAGAAGAGGAAGGATGTTCTGAATTTGAGGTAACTGCCGGTCCTCTTCCGAAAGCATCTCGATGGCGCTGTTGAACACTTTGGTTACCATGGCCTTTTCGGATTCATCGTTGAAGGCGAGGGAGCTCATGGCGAGAGCATAATTTTCACACTCCCGCTTACTGAAACTGAACACAATTACGGGGTTGTAGCTCTTGACCATGATCATCTTCACAATCTTGTAGATGTCCGTCTGTTCCCTGTTACCGCCCGTATTGGTCTTTTTGTCCTTTCCCTTGCCCTTGCGCTTGGCGGTAAAGTCTTTTGCATCGGTTCCAGCCTTGTCTGCGATAGAAGACATGGCCTTTTGGAAGTTCTCTTCGCGAAACACGCCCTTCTCGTCTACCACCAAGTGTATGCCATCAGCGCCAGCAGGGAAGAAATAGTGCTGGAGCGGTGTTGGACGGAAGTCGGTGTAGACAACGTGGCATGGCTGGCTGTGGGTTTTGGTGATCCATTCGGCGAACTGCATCGAGTTGGGAATGGTGGCAGACAAGAAGACGTAGCGGACCTTGTCAGGTAGCAGAATGATAGTCTCTTCCCAGACGACACCTCTTGACTTGTCGCGGAGGTAGTGCACCTCGTCAAACACGACCCAAGCTACTTCGCGCATGATTTCAGAACCTCTGTACAACATAGATCGAAGAATCTACCAATGTTAGCATGCGCCAGCTTCGGGGCTATGTGGGTGTTACTTACCTCAGTAGTCATGACCAAACATGTCGCCGTAGGGTTGATTGTGACATCACCAGTCATGAGGCCGACATCCCCAAACTCTGCCATAAACTCTCGGTATTTCTGGTTGCTGAGCGCCTTGATAGGACTGGTGTAGATGACTCGCTGGTTGTTCTTGAGACACTGTGCAATGGCGTACTCTGCCACGACCGTCTTTCCGGCCGACGTATGCGCCGACACGAGGACACTCTCATTGCGCTGGATCGAAGCGATAGAGACCTGCTGGAAGGGATCCAGCGTAAAGGGCCATGTGCGCGCCGGCTCAGACGGGGGCTTATGCTCGGAAATAGGGACATAATCGTAATCTGGCGGCAAGGCGACTTGGTGGCGGACCTGGTGCGAGAGTACAACGGCATGGCCTTCTTGAGCTTGTGCCTGCAGTCCAGCGGCGGCAGCGACTTCACGCGACTGTTCTGTCTCAAAGTCGTCGGTAACGATAGGCTCAGGCTCGGCATCGCGCTTCTGCCTCTTCTTCAGCGTTTCGGCTGCGCCGTGCTCGCTCGCGCCGTCTTGTGCTTCTGCGGGCGCATCCGACATGGGAGCATCTTCGGGTACTGGCGACTTGACATCGCCGTTGGCCTGGCGCTTCTTGTTCTTGCGGGGCGCGGCGTCGTTGGAGGAGCCGCCCTCAAAAACTTCAAACATATCATCATCCATGGTGAGCGGGGTGGTGTGCGCGCTCTGTGTGAGGGAGGAGGTTTGTGGTGGAGTAAAGCTCACATGCGACGGAATGACGAGCGATGGCCATGGAAGTCAAAAAAGTAAGGAGCACAGACCACCCGGCCCTTTGCCGCCAAGACATGAGCGTGTGGGTAGGCAGGTACGCTTGCTATCGAACCACCGCGACGACAGCTCCGCAACCTCTCCACTCTACAATACCGCCAAAGTACGTTCCAGCGCCGTGCCAATTGCGACGTATGCTGATTGCTCCAGATGCTCGCCCGTGCTACTTTCCGCGCCGCATCGGCCCCAACCCTCGTCGCCCGCCGCGGCTTCCAGTCCACCCGCGCCCAGTTCTCCAGCCCATACCACTACCCCGAGGGCCCACGCAGCAACTTGCCTTTCGACCCGCTGAAGAAGGGCTTTGCTTTCAAGTACTGGGGCTTCATGGGTGAGGTCGAGAGGACCCCCAATGCAGGTGTTCGCTAACACAGACACAGCTACTGGATTCTCCCTTCCCTTCCTCCTTGCCGGTGAGCCTTCTTTCACCCTCGTGCGATACATTGGCGCGAAACTAACTGCATTGGTATCACAGTCTGGCAAACCAAGAAGAACAAATAGACGCAATCTCAAAGAACGAGAATATGGGTTTTGGGCACGCCAGGGATACAGTGTCTGTAGCATATCGGGCGGCCCTAGTGGCAACAGTATAGACATCACAGCATCAATTTCATTGTCTGTCTTTCATCTGCTTGCAACATGAACGAAAACCGGGTGCTGCTAACTCATCTGACAATGGCGGGCTGATGGGAATGTGCGTGCTGGTGCAAAGCGCATCGTCTTTAGGGAGTCTGGCTGAAATATGTACCAAGAAAAATACGAGCGCATCCAGAATTTCCCGCAGCCCACAGACGGTAATTCGGGCGCAATGGCTGTCGCATTGCCAACACCGTCAGAGTCAACTGTGAAGAGGTGACGCATTATCCTTCGGTAGAAGCTCGGCGCTAGCATCACCAAAAATTCGCGACCACTCACAGCACTTGAAATTAAAGAGCCCTTATGACTGCACACATTCACCCATCACCAAGTCTATGATACCCCAACGATGCGCAATCTCAAGATTGTGGGGAGATCGCTCCTGCGATTCGCCGGAGAAGAGCCACTTCCGCTAACGGTCACTGCCTGGGACGCTGCATCCAATGCACTCATATGCGCCTTTGGGCCCTCGGAATCACGTGCGACTATTGAACTCAAGAGACTACATCACACGCGCGCCAGCGATCAGAAACTCGAGAACATTGCGTCGTGGGATGCGCCATGTCCACTACCTTCGCTTGCCCATGACGCCATCTTAAGCCTCCACCATTTTGCCGACACATCTACCACATGTCTGATCCTGGCTGGAGGGGACATCGTGCTGGTCAGGGAAAACCCAGCAGCGAATGAAGAGCTAGTTGAGATTGTTGGTTCAGTGGATGCTGGCATCGCTGCCGCTGCCTGGTCGCCAGATGAGGAACTACTCGCAATCGCCACCCAGGCCGATACGCTACTATTAATGAGTCGTGATATTGAGAACATCGCAAGTATCAACCTCACTCCCGAAGACGTCAACGTTTCCAGTCATGTCTCAGTCGGGTGGGGCAAGAAAGAAACGCAGTTCAAAGGCAAGCGGGCTAGAGCACTGCAGGACCCGACTGTACCAGAGACTGTCGATGAGGGTGTATTGAGTCCACTTGACGATCGCTCCGTCACTATCAGCTGGAGAGGTGATGGTGCTTGGTTTGCTGTGAGCAAAGTCGAAGAAGAGAGACGTCGCATGATTCGAGTGTTTTCCCGAGAAGGACAGCTCGATAGTGTGAGCGAGCCAGTTGATGGGCTAGAGGGAGCTCTCAGTTGGCGACCATCCGGAAATTTGATTGCTAGTACCCGACGTACCAACGACAAGGTCGAAGTGGTATTTTTCGAGCGTAATGGTCTTCGCCATGGACAGTTCGATCTTCGCTTCACCCCTGAAGAGCTTGCGGCATTGACAAAACCTGTGACACTTGCATGGAACAGTGATTCCAACGTTCTAGCCGTGTCATACATGGATAAGGTTCAGCTGTGGACAATGAGCAACTATCACTACTATCTGAAACAAGAGCTGTCGTTCCCAGAAGTTGCGCCACAAACCGTCATGTGTAATTGGCATGCGGAGCGCCCACTGTCACTCGCCCTTTCTACTCCAGGTAAGCAAAGCAAATTGGCAAACTGACAGACAGTAGCTAAGACTAGCCTAGGTGCTCTTCAAGTGCTTGAGTATGCATCTACAATTTCGGCTGGCTCAGTTTCACCGCCGAATGACTTCGGCATGATTGCATCGATCGATGGACGTAAGTCATTAAGTTTGCATCCTCCTCTAACCTCTTTACTGACTTCTACTAGTCACTCTGAAGCTTACACCATTACGAATCGCGAATGTACCGCCTCCAATGTCATTCCATAGCTTGGCACTTAAGTCCAAAACAATTGATGTTGCACTCTCAAAATCCGGTACTCGTTTAGCTGTCCTCTCGCAGCAAGACCTGTCGGTATACGCGCTTGACCTCAACAAGCGGCCTGTGCCGAAACCTTCCCTCCTCTGGAAAAGCGATGCAGTCAAGGATCACTGTCCGCGTCATGTTACTTTTGTTGGCGACGAAAAGATATTCGTACTTACGGATAGCTGGGACGAAGATGAGAGCTCCCTTTGGCGATCCGAGGGAGAATTCTTGCTGCCTCAGGGACCTATAGTGGAAGCTGACAGCATTTCTACTTTGCTCTCCAGCATAGACAGCGATACACTGTATACCTTGCTCCAAAATGGTGCATTCCATGAAGTTATTACAGATGAGACGGCGGAGGATTTACCACCACAAACATCCCTCGTGAACAAGTTTCCTTCGTTCGCACCCGAGGTCCAGGTGGCCAAGTTTGAAGGACAGGTACGTGTATCATTCGACTTCGAGTCATGAAAACAGCTAATTTTTGCAGACGTTAGCATTCGGACTGACGAAGAGCGGAGCTTTATTCGCCAATGAACGGATATTGGCCCGTAACTGCACATCTTTTGTGGTCACTTCCGCGCATCTCATTTTCACAACGACTCAACATCTACTGAAATTCGTCCATCTTAGCAACGTAGATGGTAAGTATAGACGTGCGGTCAAATGCCTCATCCTTGCTAATATCTTTTAGATCTCGAAGTACCTGCAGATGAACCACAAAAAGACGAGCGCTGCAGGAGCATCGAGAGAGGCGCAAAGATCGTTACTGTCATTCCCACAACTTATTCGGTTGTACTGCAAATGCCTAGGGGAAATCTGGAGACAATCTATCCTCGAGCACTCGTGCTCGCTGCGATTCGACGGAGCGTCGAGGCTGAACGTTATGATGAAGCATTCTTTGCATGCCGCAGCCAGCGTGTTGACTTGAACATCCTTCACGATCACGACCCCGAGCGCTTCCTGAAGAGTCTCGAAAAAATCATTATGCAAATAAAAAAGGTGGAGCACATTGATCTGCTTTTAGCTCAGCTTCGGTAGGCGACACACAATCTGCCAACCCATTACATAATGGCTAACATGTTCAGCAACGAGGATGTGTCGGAAACTATGTACAAGGAAACACTCAAGACCAAAGAACAAGTGAGCAAGTCGCGGTTGTCACAAGAGCAAGTGGAGAACAAGGTCAACCGGATTTGCGATGCTTTCCTGGCGGTGTTGCAACAGCCTCAATACAAGGAAGCTCACCTGCAGAACATCATCACAGCCCATGTTTCTAAGACACCTCCAGCGCTTGAGACAGGATTGCAAATGATAGGCCGCTTGCAGGGTATGTGGTCGCCACTCGCTTCATGTCGAATCACTAACGTCGTCCAGAATCCAGTGATCCTCTGACCGACAAAGCCGCTGAGCATATTTGTTTCCTTGCCGACGTCAATCAACTCTATGACACATCACTAGGGCTATACAATCTCGATCTTGCTTTGCTCATCGCCCAGCAGTCGCAAAAGGTATTTGAATGTTCAAGCTCGCGTTTCAATATCATTCTAACGGTGCCAGGATCCTCGAGAGTATCTTCCACATCTACAGTCACTGCAAGATCTGCCGGAGACTCGCCGAAAGTTCAAGATTGATGATCAACTTGGACGTAGAGCGAAAGCCCTCAGGCATCTCAATGACCTCCAGGCGTTTGAAGAAGTTCAAGAATACGTGCAAAAACACGATCTCTACTCGGAAGCGCTGAGCATGTACCAATACGACAACACTCGTCTTCGAGAGATTATGCGCATGTATGCCGACTTCTTGAGTGCGAATAACAAGAACAAGGAGGCTGCTCTAGCGTACGAGTACCTGGGCAACCACTCGTCCGCATGGCCATGCTATCGCTCTGCTAATCTTTGGCGCGAAGCTCTGTCTTCTGCCACGTTGGCTGAAGTCAGTGCTGACGAGCTTTCATCGATTGCAGCAGCATTAGCGGAAGGGTTATCTGAATCGAAGGATTATCTCTCTGCAGCAACAATCACCTTGGACTACTTATCGGATTTACCATCCGCAGCACGACTCTTCTGTCGAGGCTGCTACTTTGGTGAAGCTATCCGTATAGTCACACTACGCCGCGAGCACAACCTCATTACCGAAGTCGTCGACCCCGGTCTCGTCGAGCGTAGTGCAGACATGACCGAATTTCTTGCCGAAATGAAGGGTCAATTGCAAGCCCAAGTGCCTCGACTCAAAGAACTGAGAACGAAGAAGGCAGAAGACCCGCTGGCATTTTACGAGGGCATGCTTGACGGCGGCGCTGACGCCAACATTCCCGACAACATCTCCCTCGCTCCGACTGATACTACCTCTGGCGGAACTTTCATGACGCGATACACGAACCAAACCGGTACAGTCAACACGGCGACGACGCGCAAGACCAGCAAGAACAAGCGACGTGAAGAGAGGAAGCGCGCTCGCGGCAAGAAAGGTACAGTTTACGAAGAGGAGTATCTGACGAATTCGATTGAGCGCCTGATTGAGCGCATCAACAGCATGCAAGACGAGATTCAGCGCCTTGTAGAGGGCCTTGTCAGACGTGGTATGCGAGAGCGTGCAGATGCTGTGTCCAATGCCGTCAATGAGGTGGTGGAGAAATGTCAGGAGGCGGTTAAAGAAATGTACCCGCCTGTAACTGAGGCACGATCTACTGAGAACGGTGTCGTGACTGAAGTTGAAGTCGGTGGGCTAAAGCCAACTGGTGGCGACGCGACGCTGTGGGATAGTCTGCAGGAGGTGGGCAAGAAACGCGAGGCGCCAGTCGTCAAGTCGTTTGAGAGGCTGAGTCTGCTAGGATAGACTTCGATCCTGGTGTGCGAGGATACCTTTGTAGTTGCATGCCATCCTGATCATAGAAAAAGTCTTCAACCCTGTGGTGTTCACGTGTCAAAATTATCCATTAACTTCACATTCGTCCCTCAACTCACATCTCACCACAATTGCATGAAAGAGAATCCCTAAAACCAGTTTTATTCCTAAACGAAGGCGGGATGGAGTACCACATATAGGATTCAGTCTTACCAAAGCTGAAAATCTACCTTCATTAGAAAGAAGAAATCTAACAAGACTAACAATCGATATATCATCAATTCTTTCACAGAAAATCTGGTTAAATTAAACAACTTTTTATTTAAAGAAAAGCAATGCATTAACATCTCAGTCTAAATCTACGTAATGATAGATGCCATGCCGCCCCAGAACGCCAGCCATGCAGAAGTTGCACGAACATTTACAAGACGCCCGGGATAGGCCCTTTCTTCTCATTTGAACCCAACTCCTCCTCGTTCCATCCACCACCACCACCAC
>JAODYC010000001.1:483716-498052 GCA_026262405.1 Curvularia hawaiiensis | reverse complement strand
CCACCACCACCGCCGACCTTTCGTCCTCCCTCCTCTCGCTTGACTCTGCACCACAGACTGATGTCCTTATCCCAGATGAATTGCCAAAGCACATATACCCAGCTCTTGTGCTCAGGAAGATCTTTGTAGAAGTCATTTGCAATCCTGTTAAGAGCGTGGAGGCGAGTCCATGGGATGGCAGGAAAGTCGTGGTGTTCGTTGTGAAGTCCGACGTTGTAGGTTAGGATGTTGAGAGGCCCGTAGTACGAGTATGTTTCTGGGAGCGGGATCTTGTTGGCCGGGTTTGCAGCGTCCTTGTTGGGTTTTTCGAAGACATAGTGCTCCGCGATGAAGTGGCCTGCGCAAGGATGCAGTGACCCAGCAAGGAAGCTGCTCATGATGAGGTATCCCAACGCTTTTCCGCCTGCATATTGTACCAAGGCGTAGTCAAAGGCCAATTGCACGACAACGTTGAGAAGGTGAATCTTGGTCATGGGCAGACTGTAAATGAACATGGGTCGTAGGGCGTAGAAAAGGATCTGGAAAGTTGCGAAGAAGGCCTTGCCAGCAACGGAGTCGAGGAAGAAGGCCTCGAAAGCAGTTGGCAGATCAGTATCAAGACCATTAACACCCAAGGACTTGTGGTGGGTGAGATGGTAGGGCCTAAACGAGGCGCTGTATGGGATGCCAATTGGCAAGTTTGCGACAATGGCAAAGAGGCGGTTTGCCATTGGCGATCGAAATGCCAAGTTGTGCGATATCTCGTGGATAGCCAAAAAGAGGTTCTGGTTGGCCGTAGCGCCCACAATGTAAGCGGTGAGGAAGAAAGGCCATGATAACACAGGGGTGTTGCGGAGGAGGTATGCGCAGGCGACTTGTATCGACACGACCAGCAGGACGACGTATTTAGTGAGAGGCTCGGGACCGCAAAGCTTAGTTACCTGCAGGTTTGTTAGTCGGAAGTGTCAATTATGCAATTGGGTAGCCATCGCACCTCTGGGTGTGCCTTGATAATGGCCATTCGCCGTGTCCTGTGCGGCTCCTCGGTGTATGTCCAGAAGAAGTGGTCATGTTCCTTTTCCAATTTTGGCTCCTCTGTCGAGGGCCTCTTTGAGGGGACCGTAGTCGTAGAGACCGAAGACCGCATGACAGCGGCTGTCAGGAATAGTTGGTACAACAAAAGTATGCAGGGAGCGGAGGGGTTGAGCTGGAAGTTTGGTCTGCGGAGTATTGTATTCAAGACCCTGAGGCTTGGCGCTCAAGGCGGTGGGCCAACGTCGCCCCATGGTTGGCTGATGGGGTGATTCCACAACTCCGCTCGCCACTTATCCACTAGCGCAGGAACCATCTCGCCCGTCTTCTAGACCACGGTCACGTTACCCAAAAAGATGCTGCTGTACGCAGAACCAGTTCGGGAACAACAGCTCTTTCCCGGATGTGTGCTTCCTAACGTCTACTATGCCCGTTTCATATTGCGACCAGCCAGGTAATGCGGATTGCAGAAACAGCAATGTTCAATAGCCAGGAGTGAGTGTGGTCGTTCGGCAGGGCACCACAAGTGAACCACTGGGCCCGTATTCATTTTTTTTCCCTATTTCGAAACGTCATATTGTCTTCTCTATCTTGAAGTCCATCCAGACTTCTCTCCCTATACCCTTCCAATTCCCTATTTCTTCTTCACTTCTCTTTCTCCTGGAAAAACTTGATCTTCTCACTTCCACGAACCATATGAGCCCCCAATAAGCTACGGAGAGCGATACAAGGACCCATGCCAGCCATACGAGAAGCAGCACTGATATGCCTTGCCGGACCTTCAGATCACCCACACTGATGATAATATTGACCGCTGCAAAAACCCCGGCTATCACTATACTTAGCATGGTTGCAGCTAGGAAGGTAAACGCGCTTGAGAGGAGCGACCAAAACATATTCAGGTAGGCTAGGAGCCGAGAATGTGGGAACACAATCCCTGGAACAGACGCAACCGCGGAAAGAATGGATCCAGTGAGCGAGACTACCAGTGACGCAAAGATGGCTTTACGTACGCCAGCCATATCGACTGACATCATAATAAGCGCTTTGTTGACCAGGTTCGTAGGCACGTTAGAGTTCGTGGATTGCTCCTCGGCCGAGGAGGTCAGCATTACTAGCCCTGAGTTGTCCAATTAGATAGAAAACTCAACGCTGGAAACATAACGTACTAACCCGCAGTGGTTGATGAATAGCCCTCGCATATTCTTTGAACGGCACTGGGAGCGCGTTCTGCGCCATTGGCGGGAGAGTCGTAACACACTTTGTGCAGGTAGAGATAGTAGACATGTGTCGTTCCAATGCTGTCTGCCGCAGAAGATGGCGCGAATTTGATCATGTCCTGATACCCTGGAGCCTGCTCGCTTGTGGAATCATGCAGCTACAAGGTATAAGTTTACAGAAACACTGGTATGGAAAAGTATTGACTTACCGCGACCAAATATTGTCCACTAAAGGTTGTTGCGTGATAACCCGCCAGAACTAAGACCAACACGAGGACAAAACTCGCAATTGAGAAGAACATAGGAAAGAATGCAGAGAATCGGTACTTCATCAATACTCTTCTCGGTGTTTTGGGTGGTGCCGGCAAGGCTTTGTCAGTCGACTTCCGTAGATCTCCGAGGTCAGGCTCGATGATAAGCACTCTCCTTGGATAACGATCTCCATCGAGTTCGTGAATGATCTCATTGTGTGTTACCATCCTGAAAGCAAATTGCTAGGCATACGAGCGGTGCTAGTAGTTACACCGACAGTCGGTAGCGGGTGAGAGCGAGCAAGAAGTGCTCATAGCAACTGTAACACAATGGATCCACGATGACTGCTCATGTAAATAATATCCGCAACATGAATTATGACGTCGGTACTGCGTTCGATGCAATTCTTCTTCCGGGTGTTTGAACTACAAGGATAAACGTAGTAGAAGTGTTGCGGAACTGCGTAACGGACTTGCGGGATTTAAGTACAGACAGTCGATCATCCGTCTCTAATCCGTGTTTCGCTGCTTCCCAATTTTCGGTCCCAATTTTCGGATCTCGATGCAAGGCCCATGAAGGCGATCATTGAGTGTGCCCACTCCCCACAGTGAGGAATATAGCTGAGACGTTGCGCTGGTGAGACCAGCAGTGCTTACTCAGTGTCCCAAGCGGCTGTACTTGAGTTATGCAACCCTTCTCGAAACGACAGACACTCCGTTGCGCACCAAGCATTTTTCCCAGTATTTGCTAGCACGGTTTGTGTTGCTTCAAGATCGCACGTTGTGGCGAAACAATGGAGGTTTCAAAGATTGACGATCGACTACGGCGAGCCAAAGCATGCAGCCTATCATTGCGGTTTATCACCATTTCCGTCCTCGTGTGTTGGAAAACAGAAGTTTACCACCTACTCCATCGGGATGATGTTCAGCTGTATCTACCAAATTTGCAGATCGCACGGGAGTCTGGGTTACTCGAAAGGTGAATGCAGCATACTACCTCAATAGGGCGGGAACTGGAGATTGGCCATCATGCCATCCTGAGGCTAGTTAGCCTTAGTTTGTTGCAACATAGTTACGTCAACTCACCCATTCGAATGGTATGTTCAAGCTGTCCAGGTCCATGGGCATTTGTTCATAGGGAACAGGATGGCTGAAACCATTGGCAGCCATCGGGAACACAGCTGGCCCCGGATTTTCAGCCATAGTGTCATTAACTTCAAAGTTAGGCGTTGTGTAGGTATCGTGTTCTGCCGTTGCATCGCTTGCAGCTTAAAAAGTATCAGTTTTTGACAAGACAATATTGTATTACACGACAACTCACCGTATGATGAATTTGGTGAATGCTCTTCGCTCTCGCTGGCCTTAGAAAGCACTAATTTCACCGCTGCTGCAACCTTCCGCGCCTCTTGAGAGCTTGTGCTTGCCTTCAACCAGACGTGGTAAGCAGATCGTAACGATGCCACAATCTCTTGGCGCGACGGTGGCGCACTATCCAAATTACGGATGCCGTGCACTCTCGTACCAGTCGATGCAGGCAAAGGGGAAATCAAGTCTTCGTCAAGATCAAGGATCAGCACGCTGGTTGCGAGAAGGAAGTCTTGAGCTACAACGGAAGACATCATCCCGTTCAGGGCGGAGATGCGCAATTTCTAGGTTGAAAGTAAGGAATTAGCATACTTCCATATAGGTCGTCCTGTGTGGTCCCTTACTGGCTGACTGAACCTATCGCATGGTTGAATTTCCTTGTCCAACTTCGATTGTAACAAGAGCAATTCCATGGCAGCATTAAGGCAGATCCTCCTTGAGTATTCATAGTGCTGATCAGCTCTCCCAACCTTGATATACGGCCGATGAAGCATCACCTGGGCCTTCAGATAGGCCAACTGTAGGTAGACTTGACGCACGATGGCTGTCTTCCCAGAGCTGTCTCCTGTCCCTGGATTGTATTCTTCGATGCCCTTCGGGAATTTACCAAACACAAGTCTCAGCGCTGCATCCATGTCGATGATGCTTCTGTACGGTGGCTGTTGAGTAGTTGCCATCAAGTCCAGAATTTGCGCCTGGATCTTACGAACCTTGCTTACGAGAATGAAAAACAGCAGCTGCGTCGGGTCGGTCTCCGGCCTTGAGGGTGGTAGTGGTTCCGGCATGTCTTCATAAATATCATCCTCGGCCAGGTTTCGAGGGTCTTGGGTGTCGTACATGAACGGCTGGATCATCCTTGGAAGTCCCAAGTGCGATGAGGTCATTAGATCAAGAGACACTATCGTAAGCCATTTGCGGCGCCGCATTTCACCTTCGAAAGGCGAGATGTTTGGGAATCTTGACGGATCCCTGTGCAATCCCATACGGAAAGACAGCCTTACCATCATGCCAACTATGACGTACGAGCTAAACTGAGTATCGGGAGAGCGAGAATACTCGGTACCGCAATAGATCAGAAACGCCTCGATAGTCGATGCAGGACATTTCGTATAGTTGGCAAGGATCATGCATTGCACGGATTTCTCACGGTAAAAGTTCATGCGTGCTTCGTATAAGCTCTGGGCATAGCCAGGTCCTGAGCTAGAGCTACCTGACAGGTGCTTCTCGATAGTCGCTTGGAAGCGAGCGCCTAGAGCAAAAACACCATACAGCAGGCCTATCCACATAGTTGGTGTTTCGAATGGGTTTAGCCAGAAGTTGGTGTACTGTGCGCTTGTCAACTCAACGCTCTCAAAGTGTGAATGTGTTCATGATGAGAGACTCACTTGCTTGAGAAAGGTTGGCCGATGTAAAAACGCTGAACCTTGATGCTTTAGCAGGTCCATTTCTTCGCGCTGTGGAGATTGACTTACTCGTATGTGTCTCCATTGTTGCAAAGAAGGTGTCTATCAGCTGATCTGCCTCAAGTCGCGGGGGCAGAGCAGCGAGTACGTCTTCCTTGGTCGCAAATCTTTGCCGCCCAAACAAAAGTTCTGGGCCAGGAAGCTCTTCCAAACCCTTCTCTTTTGCATCAGCAGTGGTGGGAATTTCGTCAAGATGTTCACGCAATTCTGAAATCTGAAGTACGCTGAGCAGAGGATTCATGGTAGCACAAACATGGTCTTACCCCATCAAGAATACTGGTCCAATGATCGCTATTTGTGTAACTTGTGGTTTCACCATTGAACTTCACGCGATCCGGAGTTTCCGGTATATCATAGTGGCTGCCGTCCTGATGTTGCGGGGTGTAATTAGCCATGGGTGAGGCTACAGTAGCATTCTTACTGCTCATAAGGTCGGTCACAAGCTTCTCGAGTTGATTAATGCGGTCGTGTACACTGGTTGGAATCTTTGGTTCTTTTGTTGTTGGCAGATTCTGCACGTATGTGCAGGACAGAGAAAGCCCACGATCTACACAAGTCTTGCATGGCTGTTTTCGGTCGCATTTTAACCTCCGAGATGTCAGTAGAGATCCAGATAGCTAGAAGAACTAGATCCTGGCTTCTGAGGACACTCACTTTCGTCGCCGGCAAAGAGTACAGCTCAGAATGGGCTTGTCCCTTCGTCTACTAGGGGGTACGAAGCGCGGCGCTTGGAAATCTGCACTCATCTTAAAAAGGCGAACCGCACGCGGAAGGGGACAAGGAGGAGTCTTGGGGAATTTTAGTGATGTGCTTAGCTACGTCTGGACGACGAGTTAATGGCCGCGACATGCCTCGGATGCTCGGTGGCGTTGAACAACCGACGCTAACTCGACCCCCGCTGAATGCCGAGCATATCACGAGCATTCTCATGCGACAACATGCAAACAAATATACTTGCGATAGCGCAGTGAAAATGACTGCAACCCATCAACTGCGACGATTTCATAATCATCCTTGAGCGACAACGTAGAACAGACAACACTAGAGACTCAAGAGAATTGACTAACAGGAAAGAACGACGACCCTTCAGAACTTTGTCCAATCTGTGGACTTCACGCGCCAGTATACTGAGACTCAAGCCAGATAGCACTCTCGTCGTTCCTTCACTCCACCTGTTCAATCCTTTTTCTGTGTAGTACGTACAAGATTCCCCGCTCTTGTCTTTTTTGGGGAGGCGATTCGCCACTGTTGGCATACACGTGACAGTCAATCGGCGTTTCCGTCCATCAATGAACACGTTAGTAGAGACCCCTAGCATAGACTTACGGTTGTTACCATTCAGTATGTTTGAGCCCCAAGTATAGAGCACGATATACTTCGTAGATGGAATCACAAGTACTTGGTTGCAGTAGCTGTGATTTCTCTAGGTGGGCTAAGTAGCATTGCGCTGAGACTACTCTATAGTCGGCGGAAACTCAAAGTCCCCTCGTGTATTTAGACTTGGTGGATTCTCCAACAATGCCTGGGGGAAGAGCGTATTAACGATCTCACGCAGGATCTGACACTAGTAAACAATAGTCGATGATTCTTGGGCGCATAGCCGTGTACGGCCTTGATCCACAATTGTTCTGTAGTACCGCATTCATTTTGTGATAACTGCTCAAAGGTTGGATGCAACAAGGAACATGAGACGTCTCTTTAATGAGAACATGCAGTAGTGGGTCTTGTAGACTCAGTGATCCATATTGCGCCCAGACGCTAAGGAGCCCGTTCCGCTCTTGTTCCCCACACCAGCGCTACCAGTCCTCACGGGAGTTCCCCCACGTCAACAACTAGGGAACGGTTTTATCAGATCACTTTTTACTTGTATCACTGAACTGCCGTTATGTGGTTCCTCGAGCCGTAGTTGAAGTCTCTACCGATCTCGCCTGCCATGGAGTTCATGTTACTATGCGGCCATCGGTTTCCTCGGAGTACTGTGTCAGACGCATCACGAAGTCTTGTCTCCGTGGACTTGATCCAAACTGGCTCTGGCGTACCTGCATCTCGTACATGGACGGCATCTCCCTCCAACTCAGCCTCAGGGTACAGCCTCCCGTAGATGCAATAGAACATGCAGCGAATCTTCTTTACAGTGCATTCCGTTGGTCGCTTGTAGGGTGAAATGACCTAACAGCTGCATCGCACTTTCTAAACAATCTAAATTTCACTGGTTTGACAGCATGAACCAATCTGCGAGGCCGTTTCAAAGATTACCTCTATCAAGAACCACGTGGTTGGGTTACCGGGAGCTGGTACTGCAAGCCGGGTAAACACCGCACATATATTGCAGCCCCACTTCTCACCCTGGTAGATATCGCCTTGGCTAATATGCTATAGCAGGCAAATGCTCTGCTCCTGGGCAAGCGAATATTGGTCAAAAACAAGCCCAAGGAGATGAGACGTACTAACAACGCTAAACTGTCAGAGCGCGTTGTTCGCAAAAGGCCGATTCTTCACGCGAACAAAAGCTCCAACCCATTTGGGAGTAATGACCTTCATATCGCGGGCCGACGGTGCCGTCGATCAAATGTCAAATGAACTACTCGATTCGAAGGGCCTGTCTGAAAGAAGCATCTGGAGACGGAGCACATGACAGCGTGCGTGTTGCCCACACTGTACCCTTCTCACCACTACGCCTATAAAAGGCCTTGTGTACCAGTCCATTGTACTTCTCGGTAGCCACTTCGGAGTCAGTCATTCACTCATTCATCCTCAAACTCTCAGCAATCATGGTTCAAGTCACACAGTTCATGTTGGCAACTGCTGCCCTTGCTGGCGCTGCATCTGCAGCCCCCAAACCACCTGCGCCTCCCAGCAACGCCACCGTTAACCCGTGGATTGGTAAGGATCGCTACGTCGTTGAGAGCTATGGCAAGAAGCTTCAGCAGACCATTGCATCCTTTCAAGCAAAGAACGACACCCTCAACGCAGCACGAACCCGCACCGTCGCTCAGAAGATCTCCACTTTCGTATGGGTTACATCACGTGATGGCCTCAGCCAGATTCCCACGGCCATTGAGCAAGCTCGCAAGCAAAGAAAGAAGGGAAAGAAGATGATTGTTGGTCTTGTCCTCTACAATCTGCCGGACCGTGACTGTTCTGCTGGAGAGTCTGCTGGAGAACTCAGCTCTGCGAAAAACGGTTTGAACATCTACAAGACCGAGTTTGTCGACAAGTACGCGAAGCTGGTATCCGAGGCCAAGGACCTCGACTTTGCCATTGTTCTCGAGCCAGACTCCCTCGGCAATGCCGTCACAAACCAAGGAGTTCCCTTCTGTGCCACGGCCACTCCCATCTACGAGGAAGGCATTGCATACGCGATCGCCAAGCTCCAATTCCCCAATGTACACCTGTACATGGACGCTGCCCACGGAGGTTGGCTCGGATGGGCTGACAACCTGAAGCCCACAGCTCAGATATTTGCTAGGGTCGTCGGTATGGCTAAGAAGCTCAACCCGGCAGCCAAGATTCGGGGTTACTCGACTAACGTATCCAACTACAACCCCTTCAATGCCAAGGTGCGCGAGAACTACACCGAATACTCTCCATCTTGGGATGAGAGCCATTATGCCACTTCTCTTGGAGCGGCAATGGCTGCCGAGGGCATGCCAACAAACTTCATCATCGACCAGGGCCGTGTAGCACTTCCTGGAGCCCGCAAGGAATGGGGCGAGTGGTGCAATGTCCAGCCCGCTGGCTTTGGTATGATTCCTGGATCTACACCAAACAACACCAACGTTGACTCGATTGTCTGGATCAAGCCTGGTGGTGAGAGTGACGGAGCCTGCGGTCTGGCTGGTGCACCAGTTGCTGGTGCTTGGTTTGATGAGTATGTCCAGATGCTCGTCAAGAATGCCGACCCCTCTCTTAAGCCCACCTGGTAGAGAAGACCCCATGGTCACGAGATTTAAGATACCAAAAGCGTCATCGCTGAGGTTTCGGTTCATGCACATAGATTCTAGCCTTTAAACTGTACATATCGTGTCGGTAATGAAACACATTACCTTCTATCGATTTACACTTGAAAATGATTGAAGATGACGTGCTTACAAGGAGCTTCTCATTCTTGGTGGTCATCTACTTCTGATTGAAGATGTAAATAGTCATAGTATATATTCATATCTTAGCTTTCGCAGGCGCTGTAACTCTCTTCCCGTGAACATAGCAAATCCCTCTAATCTTCTCAGCAGCCTCACCCCACAACTCGTTTCTCAACACACTATATACGCCCATCTTCGCCCTACCCTGAACTTCTCTCGCTTTTTTCATTGCAGCCTCCAACATATCCTTTGGCTCCGCAATCTCATCCACTATCCCATCCTCGTATGCTTCCTTGCCTGTCCATCGATGCGCCTCCAGTAACATCTTCCGCGCTACCTGCGGCCTCAGCTTCAGCCTAGGAAGAAATCCAATGCCTGGAAAATGCAATCCGAGATTCACAGGCGGCATGGAGAGGAAGCCGCGCTGAGAGTTCATAATGCGGTAGTCATGCGCCAGGGCCAGCGGACATGCGCCGCCAAACGTATGCCCCGTAAGCAGTGCGATAGTGGGAAAGGGGTAGTCCAGCAGCGTGGCTAGCAATGGGAAAAATCCATCGCTGTTGGCAAAGGGATTTTTATCGCTCTCGTCCAGCTCAAGTCCTGTGCACCAGAACTTTGCGTCTGCGCCCCTAGTGATTACGCACCCTTCTGAGTCGGGGCCAAGCTCTCGCTCAATGTCGCGTAGTGCACGGATGATTTCTTGGGCAAACGCGACGTTGATGCGGTTCTCGGGTGCTTTCGCGAGCGTAATGATGAAGACGCGGTCGTGCTGGTCGACAAGGAGGTTGGTGTAGGGGCCTAGTGCCATTGTGGAGATACCTGGGTATGTGGAGGATAATGGTTACTTTAGCATATGAGGACGACTTCAAGGACAGCTGATACGCTGAAAAGTTGTCTTTTTCAGGTGCGGCATGTTGATTTCTAGTGGCACAGAGCCCGTAACCTTTCGTGGCGTTGAAGGATGCGAGCCTCGGTATAGCCAAGTGCGGAGAACGTGGGGAAGCGGAGACGGCCCATGCCGCAGTGCTGGTTCATTGCTTATCATCCTTTACTAACCTGCTCATGAGCTTTCATGCTGGAATGACACCATGATGAATGATACGGAGCACGATTCATGACATCAGGTGTGCTACTCCACAGGCATAGGTGTTTTCCGGAAGTCACGTGTATCAATCAAGGACCCTGCATAGATGCCTACTAAACCTACGACACACCCATCATTCAGCCGCCTTACCGAAATGAGAGACTTCAAGTCACTAAAAAACTCTCAATTGCTTATCATACATATCTACATGTCTCTTAGCATTACGATCATCAGCATCAACCGCATAGTGCTCATTTCCCAAGGATAAAATCGCTGCTTCATCTATATAACCAGGTCGTTCCTCGTTTAGTCAGACTCAAGGCCGCCTTGACCAAACTTAACGCAAATAACCATGAGTACATCAAGTTTCACACCAGAATATAAGCCGCAACAGCCGCATATTACATATTACCCCATGTGAAGATTTCCTCGAAGTTCCGTGTCCAAATCGTTGTCATACTCATCCTAAGACGAGGCTCAAGGCACCAGAAACCTGGGCCATGATTCTCCTTTACGTCGAAATATCGTTTTCTTGAAAGCTATAGGAATTCACTTACTTCGAGGCCGAAGTGCCCTTTCGACAGTGGTTTTCACAGTCAACAAAATGCATGGTATCTTGTAACGATCTCTGCCCTACGATCTTCACATGATGAGAGTGACATATGAATTCGTACTTCTCAAACTATGGAGAAGCGCCAGGTCGTCGTATGACATTTCTCATGCCGCTTGTGAAAACGGAATAATATTACTCCCTTGTTAATCACGCGGATGCTGCTTATAACGCTAAGCATCTCAAATTGATCACCAATCGGGAAACATTTACCATCTGGCATTGGCACAAGTATTAAAACTCAAGAGCTTACGCGTCCGCTGAGTAGATTCTACATTACTGAAGTATACTCGCTTTACCATCCAGTATGAGGTTCTCTCAACTGAACCTAGGCCTCGCATTTCTTACAACACTTGGTATGCGTGTCCAGTCAAAAAACAGACCACACAATCTGAAACAACTATAGCACAAGGGCAAAGCTCCGAGCGGTACTGCGACCCAGAGACAACGATATGCTACTCGAGCTGGACCGGCACTAATGGCATGACATTTCGTATTGCTTTGTCAGCAGGCGCATCTGCACCTTTTGATACCGTGTTAAACATTGTATCCCCTATCAAAAATGGCTGGGCAGGTTTCAGCTGGGGCGGCACCATGCCTTACGTACCACTTACACTTGGCTGGGTAAACACCGCATCCAAGACCTCCATCTACAGCTCTAGAATGGCTCTGTACGTTTTTGGCCTGAAGATCCGCATGGTTAGACATGAAATCTGACTTTGACAACAATAAAGGGGACTGAGCTTGCCGCAGCCTTACGCTGACACCGAATATACGTATATCAAGGGAACGGGGTACAACGCGACACATTGGACGCTGACGGTCCGGTGCAAGGGCTGCTCACAATGGCTCAATGTCGATGGGAAAACGGTATCTATTGATGCTAACGCTTCTGCGCAAAAGTTTGCATACGCCTTGTCGAGTAAAGCGCCAGTGCAGCCGGCGAACAACAGATCAATATTCAACGTGCACAGTTCGTTTGGCCATTTCAATGTTAATCTAACTCAGGGTCAGAATTTGGAATTCGATAGTCTGATCGCTTCGAATCTCATTCCCGATGCACCCCCAGTAGTGAGCAGCGCTTCAGTACCAACTTCGACTTCAACTATAGCTCCAACGACCATGAGCACGAGTGCTGTTCCCTCAGCATCGTCAGGACCAACTCCAACGAATGTACCTGCTTCTTGTGACGGCGTTGCCAATATCGCATTTCCACTACATACCGCTAAAGGTTGGAAAGCAAGAAAAGTTGCAGGAGATTTGACACAGCCCAGAAGCCTCATTTTCGACAGTGCCGGGAATCTCCTCATGGTTCAGAATGGTGTCGGCGTTACTGCGCACAAGGTTTCGTCAAACGGGTGCCTTGAACCCGCCAAAACAGTGATTGCACAGCGGAACCTCAACCACGGTATCGTGCTTAGCCAGGATGGAAAGAAGCTATATGCTAGTTCCGCTACCACGGTTTTTGCCTGGACATATGATGCAACAACAATGAGTGTATCATCGAACGCTACTACCGTATTAACGGGCATGGATAGTAGAGGCCATGTGACGCGGTCTCTCAGCATCCCGCAGAAATATCCAAATCTCCTTCTTGTCTCTCACGGCTCAAACGACAACTTCGACTATGGTTCCCTTGACATCAAAACCGGGCGATCTTGCATCAAGGTCTTCGATACCACCACATTACCTTTCAGCGGCTATGATTACGCTACCACTGGCCAGCAGCTAGGCTATGGCCTACGAAACTCAGTCGGTCTAGCATTCGACGCAGCGTCGAATCTCTGGGCGTTGGAAAACTCAGCAGACGAACTGCACCGCACCATTGACGGCATCTCAACCGACATCCACAACGACAATCCTGCCGACGAGCTCAATTACATTGGCGATCCATCGAAGGAAAACAAGAACTGGTACGGATATCCCACATGCTTCACCGTCTTTTCTCCCTCAGTCATCCCCGGCCAAAACTTTACTCTAGGCGACCAGTTCGTGCTAGAGCCCAATGCTACGTTTAATGACGCTACTTGTAAAGAACGCAGTATAGCGCCTCGCCTTGCTCTGCCTGCACACTCGACACCGCTCGATGCAAAGTTCAACTCGAACTTCTCCGCTCTCTATGTTACCCTTCATGGGAGCTGGAACCGCAACCCACCCGTGGGATTCAAGTTCATTCAAGTGCCGTTTGGTCAGAAAGATGCAACCTTTGAACCGGCAGCAATGGGTAATGTGACTAAGGTATGGGAAGATATTTTGTGGAATGAGAGTGTGGAGAAGTGCTCTACGACTAGCTGCTTTCGGCCTGTGGGTATTGCGGTAGATGGGCTGGGAAGGATATATGTTAGTAGTGATAGCCCAGCGGAAGGCGAGGTGGTCTTGTTGGAGAGGGAATAGATGATATCTTGTCTAAGTCGTAGTACAATGAGAGGAAGGCATGAGTGAGAGAATCGAGATCCTTTGTTGATCGACTATCATCCGTCCATCAGTGGCTGCAAGCGTAATGTGTGATTGGACCTTTACTTCAAGAGTGAATACATGATCGGAGCAAAGTTTAGAAGGAATACTTGTAGAATTTGGAAGTCAGAAGAGCTAAAGGTGAGCCACTTCATCAGATCGGCGAGGTGAGCTAGGAAAGGAAGCCAGGCGCGCCACGGCACCCCCACCCGCGGTTCGCTCGCCGTCACTGATCAATGACCAACCACACGTCAACGTGTTTCATCCTATTTCTCCACAAGAAAGCGACATCTATGACAGTTAGTGAGGGCACAGTCGCAGATACAGCTCATGTGGCGAAGAAATATGGACCCTTGCGTGGCCTGATAGGCTTCATGCCACCATGTCTGGCTCATCATATGGCAAAGACAGTGGGTATCATCCCCTACGACTTCGCTTGTCGTTTCGGCTTTGATACTGATCCACGCAGACTATTGCATCACAAACGATAACCTAATGCACCCTCAAACACCATCCCACTCAGTGCGCCTTGAGCGGGCTTTTGGAACGTAAACCATACCGATGCATGACACGACAAGCGGAGATATTGGGCCCAAATATTTTGTACGCGTTTACTGCCCAGGGATGGTCCCACTCACATGCCCTATGTTTTCGACCGCCTGTGGGCCTGGAGAGCAAGAGCCGGAGCCAGAATGCTGGGAAGCTAATTATGGTAGGGGTGTAGCGGACGAGTTACATGCCCTCAGAGACATTCTAGGAGAATGGCCACGGAATTTACTTGCCCCCCCCCCCCCCC
>JAODYC010000001.1:444316-483666 GCA_026262405.1 Curvularia hawaiiensis | reverse complement strand
CCCCCCCCCCCCCCCGGCTAAAAGAGCGAACGCAGAGAACATCACTCGTACGACGTGAAATGACATCTCTGAAGCTATATTTTGAGATCAGATCCAATCATACTACTTGACTGCTCATCTCTAAGTTCTGCTTGAGACCAAATGCACAACACTACGTGGTAATCATTGGAGGCTTTTCCTTGCCCAGACAATACGATTGGGTCGATTCCAAAAGCTGAGAGTTTGGTCTCTGCACGTTGAGACATCCACGGAGAGACCGTGAAGGCCCTCAAGGGTGAGCGAGAAGACCAGTGTTAGCATCGGGAAGCGCTGGGTGCCTGTAGCCGACGGCAGCTAACCCAAAAGCAAGCCCATGGATTTGGTTCTCGGATCTTTGGCCGTACATGATTGCACAATCCTGTTCATGAAAGATTCGTTTCAACTAGGATGTTGCCGGATGGGGGCAACTGTCACGCGGTGTCGAAGCGACTCAAAAAAATTGATACCCAACAGCATCCCACGTGCGGAGTTGTGATTGGGCATGGCATATACACCCCTTCCCAAGGTTCCAGTCGGATCTCATGTCAGACATTCGATAGCTGCAGAGTAATTCCGTGCTTATGCCTCCATGCAGTAGCCGGCCGGCGCTGATGACCCACGACACTAACATTGCCTCGCTTCCACCCAATCATGACCCGCTGACGGGACCGTGCAACCAGGATCCCGGAACGTAGAGCACTCGGGGCTAGTGCTAAAGACACGGAACATGGGAGCCCCAGGGACTGGAGAGGAGTATCCACATGCATTTTGTTTAAGCCAGAAGAGGTGGTAATGCATTGCGACCAAGCGGAACACGTCCTGAGATACAAAGAAAATAGACGGATATAATATTGTCGCGCAGGCACCACGACCGGTTGCCTATTTGAGATTGATGTCGTATGTCGTAGATAGGCAGCACGCAAATGCCAATGATCCTAAGCTTTCTTGGAGAAAGCCTGGTCCGAATTAAGCTTCCACCCCGGCTTGTGGTGGAGAGGTGTGGGTGGGGAAGGGGTTCTGGCCTGGCATCACTAGCGGCCACGTGGGGAAATGAATGGACTTCCAACGTCCATTTCTACCACGCCACCACCACTCTCGATCAACCACCAGGATAGTGAATCCCACCCAGGTCCTCAGCTGCTACGCCCGGAAAACCTTCGCAAGGTCTGGAATCCCACCATGGCGTTCCCTGCTCCGTTTGCAGCGGGATGACCGACGCGGCCTTGGCAAACCCTCCACGCGTGGCCGAATTTGACGCTGGGATTGGCTACGGCCTCATGCTCAACTCAAAATATAAGCATGTCACGACGCCTGGCACAAGGCTTGGGTATAAGTATAAGCTTGGCCGATCCTCTTGGAAGCAAGCCTTCATCTCGCTCATCCGTTCTTCCCGGTACCAAGCTTCAGCGAGGCCAGCATAAGCATTTGCTAAGACTTCGAAAATGGCTGCAAAGACGGCTGGCGGTAACTCCGCCTTCCACAACTTTAACAAGTGTGTTTCTCCCGTCTTACCCCCTGGAAAATCCCGCTCTTGCTAACTGCTCGTTTCAGTGACTTTGCTGTTTGTAGTCACCAACATGCGCATTTCCCCGGACATGACACTGATGGATTGTAGCATATCGAAGACCCCAATGAGCGTCGACGCCTTGCTCTTGCGGAAATCGACAAGGCCCCCTTCGGCTGGTACCATGTGCGCGCCATCCTGGTCGCTGGTACCGGTTTCTTCACGGACAGCTACGACATCTTCTGCGTGTCCCTCCTAACTATCATGTTGGGTATCGTCTACAAGCAGGACCACAAGGGTACTCTCTTGACCCAGCAAGACACCGCTATCAAACTGGCCACTTCAGCCGGTACTGTCATCGGACAGGTCGGCTTCGGTGCGCTTGCTGATATCGTCGGACGTAAGAAGATGTATGGTCTTGAATTGATCCTGATCATTGTCGCAACTCTGGCCCAATCGCTTGTTGGTCCTGGCCCCGGAACTTCGGTTGTTGGTCTCATTATCTTCTGGCGTGTGCTCATGGGCATTGGTACGCGTCGCACACGATCTTGTCCTACCACATCTACTAATTTTTACCAGGTATCGGAGGTGACTACCCGCTGTCTTCGATTATCACTTCGGAGTTCGCTACCACCAAGTGGCGTGGTGCTATGATGGGCGCTGTCTTCGCCATGCAGGGTTTCGGTCAGCTCGGCGGTGCTCTTGTTATGCTGTGCCTTGTTGCTGGCTTCAAGAGCAAGCTTGTTCAGGCCAGCGGCTATGATACCTGCAAGGGCGAGTGCCAGGTCGCTGTCGACCAGATGTGGCGTGCTCTCATTGGTATTGGTATCGTCCCTGCCTGCATTGCCCTCTACTACCGTCTCACCATCCCCGAGACCCCCCGTTACACCTTTGACGTTGCTCGTGACGTCGAGAAGGCCAACGAGGATGCTAAACAATACCTCTCTGGCAAGCACGGTGATGGCCACCCCGACGAGATCACTCAGGTCGCTGCCCGCCGCCAGTCCGTTGCTCAGCTCGAAGTTCCCAAGGCCTCTTTCCGCGACTTCTTCAGGTTCTACGGCAAGCTTCGCAACGGCAAGATTCTCTTCGGAACTGCCATGTCATGGCTCCTGCTTGACGTTGCTTTCTATGGCCTTGGTTTGAACTCTTCGACTGTCTTGCAGGCTATCGGTTACGCTAGCGGTAACAACCTGTACCACAAGTTGTACAACCTTGCTGCTGGTAACGCCATTCTCATCTGCGCCGGTGCCATCCCAGGTTACTGGCTGGCTGTCGCTACCATTGACACTGTCGGTCGCAAGCCCCTCCAGCTCATTGGTTTCGTCCTCCTTACTGTTCTCTTCGTCGTCTGGGTATGTTCCATTTCCAACACCAAGCTGTCTAAGATCGAACATCAAAACTAACTCTACTCCAGGGTTTTGCCTACCATCACCTCAGCGAACATGCTATGCTTGCCATCTACGTCCTCATCCAGCTCTTCTTCAACTGGGGTCCCAACACCACTACCTTCATCGTCCCTGGAGAGTGCTTCCCCACCCGCTACCGCTCCACCTCTCACGGTATCTCTGCCGGTTCCGGAAAGATTGGCTCCATCATTGCCCAGGGTGCCATTGCCCCTCTTCGCACTCGCGGCAACGTTACCAAGAGCAACCCTAGCCCCTGGCTCAACCATGTCATGCAGATCTTCTCTGCTTTCATGTTCGCTGGTATCTTCACCACCCTGCTCATCCCAGAGACCAAGCGCAGGACGCTCGAGGACCTGGCTCAGGACTGGGACATGGGTGATGAGAGCATCACTGGCGAGGAACACATTCGCAAGCTGAATAGGAGTAGCGACGATGCAGCTGAGACAAAGCCATAAAAGCCTCGCATGGTTCTTTCGTTCAAAAATGTCTTCTGATATAGTTATCTTTAGAAACCAATCTTCTTTCGCTATTCCCCTTGTGATCTGTTCTGCAGGACTTGTCATATCATAGAGAGCAATTTGTTTATATCCCTGGGTTACCCATAAAATCTCAACCTCTTTAATGTTCAGCTGCACTCAAAGAATTATGCGTGACCCTTCTCTGCAGTTCGTGAAGCTTTTTCTAGCCAGTCATTAGTATGACACATAGCTGAAGTAAAAAGCTCGACTCAGCACGAGGCGAAACCTCGCCAAAATCGCTAAGCTATCCTCATTCTCTTTGACTTCCCGGTCTAGAACTTTGAACGTACGCAGTAGAGAGGAGACGCCTGCGCCTTGTCTGGAAGTGGGTCCATCTTTGCAAAAGGACTATCCAGAGTTGGGGGCAAAGAAGGACAGAATCAGAACAGGGTCTAAGAAACTCTCACGTCGCACCTTTTCCCGTAGTCAGATGCATGTACGTTACAATTTTCATGCTCGTGTTCTCGACTGACACATGCAAAACCCGGTAACCCCCCCACTTATCAAATTCTAGCCAGGAACCGTACCACACATCCCCCCCCCTCGATCCCTCCGCCAAGTGCCGGGGGGCAAACAAACGAGAATCGTTGGCCCGCCCCTTGCGCCTCTCCCGAAGATCCTACCAGCGCGCCAAGATTCCTTTGTCCCCCCTCTCGGCGTGGCGAAGAAGAAGAGAAAGCGGCGGTGCCACACATGCCGAGCGTGCCGGTGGCCTGTTTTGCTGGTTCCGGCGGAGACGGTGTGTAGTAGACGTTGTAGACTGATGCTCATGCGTTACGTCATGGCTTGCGAAATGCGGCAGTTCTGTAGCCACAGTAACGCGGAGGAGCTCGGATTGGCGCGGGGTATGGTTTCCGCTATATGCATGTATGTAGTACTACTACGTACGAGTATGTACGTGGAGTACATGGTATTTCCAAATGATCATGTGGAATGACTCTGCATTGATATCTTCCGATATCACGTACTATAGTGAACATGATTACAAGGGAAACAGAAAAACATCAGTGGTCGTCGCAAAATGCAATTGCATTATCGTGTGGATACCTCTGTTGTTTCTGCCTGTTCAGCTGCCCCATGACAGCGTTTTTCTCATATCTGACTATGTTGTGAGGCAAACATCCGTCAAAATCGATACACACAATTGCTGTAGAGACGTTTGAAAAGACGTTTCTCCGTTTCTTCTTTTATGGCACAGGAAAATCTTCAAACATTTCGTGATTATGATCGAACAAAAGATCCCAGGAAAATAGGGGAACAGACGTCCACATCGTGTCGGCTGCTGAACTCGGTCGGAAGGCCCCGAACGATGCTAGGCTCGCACTCATGGTTCCGATGATGTGCAAACCTTTACTGGAACTAGTCACCAACCTGTCATATGCGAAGGCTGTGCATACAGGCTGAAAATCCAGACAAAAATCACGCATCGGTTTTTGCTTATCCCGTGCAGCTTCCGACAGCTGGTTTCATGCATTTGGTGAAAGATTTGGCCTAGCGATGCTACCAGACCAAACTAGAAGCCTGTTCGAAGGGAGCATTTGCCACACAAATGCACGTGATTGGCTGAGAAATCAGGGACAGGATCCGGGCGCCTCTGGACCATCGGGCCGCGGAGATGGTGCAGCGGCTCCGTGTGGGGATCGGTGTTAAGGACTTGGCTTTTCCCAACTCCAACTACACCAAAGGATTCGACCAGAATCCCAAGCTGTTCCATAAAGAACTAAAGCCAGCACCATCGCACCGGTTACCCATGCTGAGAACCCTGCAAAAGGATGCAACCGAAGAAAGAAAATCGCGCAACCACGTCGTGCACTGAGTGTCAGCGTCGAAAGCAAAAGGTTTGATTCTCGACCCCCAGACAGTCCCTGCATCAACCTCCTCGAGCTAACGGCACAACTAGTGTTCGCGAGAGTGGCCCTGCAACCATTGCCAGGCCAGGAAGGTGCCACAGTTGTGTCAGTTTTCTGCTAAACGATCCCAACAAGAGTCTCCTCAAGAGTCGGTGCTGTATGTTGGTTCAATTGTCCTCTGCCCCGCCATCAGCTGAATCCAGTGCTAACAGCAACTGTACAGGGAGAATTCATCCAACAACACTACTCAAGGTGTCAAGAGAAGTGCCTCGGATTCGATAGACTCGCATTTTGTCAAACAAAATGGCGAGCATGAAGTACTCGAGGATGGGCTGAAGGTGTGGGGCTACATGCCGGGCCATGTCCACTACAAAGTTGGGTCTGGTGAAGACAATGTCAGTCATCCGCCTCTACAGCGAGCCTCGACTGACTGGTGTTTGTAACAGAGCCCACAGAAAGACTCACCGACAGAGGCTACAGCATGTGATGCTGTCCAAAAAGTGCTGCAATACATCCCACCAAGATCCATAACAGGTATGTGCATATGTTGTAATGCTGATGTTGCTGCTGACAGGGGTGCAGATGCCTTCGTCAACCATTTCTTGAACGTAGTAAACTACCGCTACAGCGCGATATACGGACCGACTTTGGCAGAGCGATACGTTGAGTGGTGGAATGACCGCAGTGCCGGTAATAAGCTTTCGCCAGAGTTCACATGCCTTCTCTTGAGGATATGTGCTTATTCGGTACAGTACCTCACACCATCGCTTCGTAAGATGATCGAGTTCGAGCTGGCATGCACTTCACAGACACTCACCGAACGTTTCTCAACGGCTGCAGAAGAACTCAGCAGGAGCTTCGAAGCATCAAACACAAGCATTGAGCGGGTACAAGAACAATTCTTGAAGGGAGCTTGGCTAAAATCGGAGTCCAAGATTGTTGAGTCATGGCACACGCTTTCACGCACTATTCGCGAGGCTCAAGAGCTGGGTATCGATAAAGACGCGGGTATTGGCGAGTTGTCGGAGTTTGATATCGAGATCAGAAGGCGAATTTGGACGCTACTCTACATCTGGGACTGGTAAGTAGGGCTGTGGAGTGATACTGGCTGGTTACTAAAGTCTATCAGGCAGATGTCAGCGTGGCTAGGTCGACCGAATCTCATCGACCAGAAGAACCTTACCTTTAAGTTTCCCAACCTGCGGCTCGACCAATCGAGCACGGAACCCAACCTTCTGTCGCCTTTTGCACACATGGCTCTTGCGGCACAACTGGGTCGAAGGGTTGCGACCGTCATGGGAGATGTAACATCCAAATCTGAGCTCTCAGCTAAGAAGGTCTGGGAAATAGAACACGAGTGTGAAAAGTTCATCGACGAGCTGCCGGCAATTTTCCGTGTGGAGAATCCCGATACCTCACTGGACGAGTCACACCCGTATTTCGTCTTTCAACGGCATCAGCTCCATTGCGTCATCTTCGTGACGATGCTCGACTTCCTCAAACCGTTTCTTACGCGCGACCATCGAGACAAACTTACTAACGAGGATGAAGCGTTTCGAAAGAAGGGTGTCGAAATTGCGTTGCGAGCGCTGAAGGTTGCGCGCAAGTTGTTCGACCATGAGTTTCCCATCAATGCAAAATTCCATATGGTTGTCTTTTGCATCTTCGACACGTCGACCCTTCTCTGCTCTGCAGTTATCCATGATTCCGAGCACAAGCTGCCTCATCGCGAGGAAATCATGGACGTAATCGATAGCTCCCTCGGAATGCTGCACCAGCTTAGCCCCACTACAAAGCTTGGTGCCACTTCGTACAACTTTCTCTTCAAGCTCGTACAAGCCACACCAGCGCTTCGGCGACTTTCTCCCATCAACAAGCGGCAAAAGCGAAAGGTTGTGCCTGAGGAAACGCCGCCAACCGATGAGCCTACGTTACCAGCTACCGCACCACCACAAGCATTGGCGCCACCAACGCTACAGCCACCTTACGAAGTGACGCAGTCTTCAGGTATAGCTACCGACGCTCTGGTGAACATGCCCCTCGCGGATGATCTCTCATTCGACATTGATCAGTTCCTCGCACAGAATCCGTTTGGTGGCATTGGTAACCCTCAGGCTGTCGACATGGGCGGCATGGAGCAGATATGGGATTGGCAGGACTTGAATCTTGATGCATTCTCGCAAAGTGGAGGACAAACTCCGGGCATGGCTGAGCAGGCCCCTCGAAAATAGTTATGTCACCGGCAGGAAAGACGTTGTGAGCGTGTTGTGCATTCCATCCGCGATGAGTTGTTTGTTTGGTCTTTTGCAAAACAAAGCAGGCTTTTAGGCCGCGCTAAGGAGATATCCTATAGCCAAGTAATATCAGTTTTTGCCGTAAAAAATGCACACAAACAGAAGCAGCTGGTCCGTGTGATACGAATGAAGTCATTGGCATACCAGCAACGAGCTGTACACATTGTGCAACATGCTACTAACAAGAGAACATCTGTACTCACCTCTGTTGTTCACGTACTCAATTCTTATGCCTGATTCAAAACTAAAGAAAACTGGTGCATGCAAAGGGGACAAGTATCGCATCTTATGTTCGCGCGATCGTTGGATCGATCGGAACGTGCATCCGTCCAATCGCGAGAATCACCCAGTCGGGAAACCTTGCCAGCCAATCAGAGAGAGGTATGAACGCTTACCTCTACTTCGACTTCAATACGTAGGATTGCTTCGTTCCTTTTGTCTTTCTCCGCGGGCAAGTCCAATGAAATCATGATGAGGCTCCACGCTTTGCTCTTTTGATACCAATGTGATCTCTTGCTTGGACCGGGGTATGCTAGGCTCTAGATTTCTTCTTGCGCTAGTATGGTTTTGGTTGCAGTTGAAGTATCACTCGGGGATGTTGCATGGGACAAAGGACGACATGAACCAGACTGAGGGCCAGTTTTTGGTTCTGTCGACATGTTGAGACCTGGTTGTATAGACTTTGATGTCGTTTTGCATTTGGGCGTATAACCTTTCACTCCTGTTCTGCAATAAACTAGCTCTGGTACGAAGATACCGTACTAGTGCTTGACTGTGAGGGTTTTGTCTCGCAGGCAGATACGATTTGCATAGGGTATTGAGGGCAGCAAAGCGTTTTTCAAAGATGAGAATAGCTGTTGCCGTGCCTGATTAGAGCAAAGCGGGATTGTTGTCGGTGGGGTGAGCTGCTGATGGATAGCCCAGTGACGCAGATGGCACGGCGAAGGATCAGGTTCGTTTGACGATGGTGAGTGATACAAACGTTGGCGTGGTGCAGAGGAAACAGGAGCTTAACGCCAACGTTAGAGATGGTTCGAGGCCCCAAGAAGTCACTTGTTGATTACAACTGCCTCAGAGGCCAGCTGTAAAGCGCCATCGGTTCCCAATGCAGCAAGTCCCACGTGACATTTCTGCAATGGAAAGAACCATGGCACCCTTGAGGGCAGGCATTCAATATGACGAGAACAACAGAGTTACTATATACAAGCCAAATTGCGCGCCATAGCGTGACGGACCAAACGAATATACTGTACGAGTAGAATTACGCACTCGCAATCGTCTGGACCACCAAAACGTCCAAGCCAGCCTCATGTTGTATGGACGAGATATTTGTCGAGGCTTTTCAGGATATGACTATTCCACAAGACAATGCCTGACTTCTCCTCAAATCCCTCGACTTTAGATCATTGCTCTTTTACAGGCGGATGGCTGCTGCATCAGAGCCCATCAAAGACGCATTCTTTGCAGCGACTGATGCATATACGCGTGTTCAGCGCACAACTTCAGTCAAAATAGGGACAAAGTGTGCACCGATCGGGGCCGCCCGGGTACCAACTGCCGCGTGATATCGTGCTCGATCGATACAGTTGTCCCAAGCCTACTCAAGATCCACATGGCCATCTTCTTACCGGCTTGGCTCCTCTGCAATTCGCCTGTACACAGCCAAGCAACAAAGCGTCCGGTGCTTGTGGGGTCAGTCAGTAAAGGGTCTGACTGACCCCTTCGCGAGCGGGATCAGCCCCAACGGCAAGGCAATTGCATCGGCTCATTCCCTAGAAAATACAAAGGGTATCGGATATCCTCCTGTCGATCGCTGCTCAAAATTATCCGTCGGCCCTGCCCGAGACATTGGGGTCGAGGGGCCGCCAGGAACGGCATGCCTGATGGAGACATGCGGATGAAGACCACCTCTCACCCCGCGCTTACCAACGGTACGTGATTTGATTAACAGCATACGCGCGCCGGCGCTTCGAAGTGGAGAAAGGCGGCTTCTTTGCCCGTTTCGCGTGTGGAATGCCTGAGAAACGAAAACGTAACCAGTACTCTTAGTCGCGTTTCGGAACCCGGCAAAATTTTCTGAAGTCGCCACAGGCCAATCTCACGCCGTTGGGAAAAGAGCAGATAACATGCGATGCGCTCGGGATTGCTGAGGAGCGCCTGTTTGTGCTTGCTGGATCGGGCGTGGCGACGATGGGCGAACCATAGGTGGTGTTGTTGCATGTCGGCGTGCTGTCATTACGCATGCGACGACGAGCGGCGGACCCAGGGTACACGATATCCTATGGTATGAAGGACCCTAGGTTGTCGTTAGGGTAAGGCGTTTGTCCACTAAACTGCCGACTAGGGCGACCCAGCGAGAAAATAGCGGCATGGTTGGCTGATCATTGCAGTGAAGGGCGAGGAAACGTGACGGGCACGGCGTTAGCCCCACAGGCGCGACGTCATCGCGCACCCTCAGAGCCGCTTCCTTGGCGCAATTCACCGAAGACTCCACACGCTGCGGCCGTCGCAAAAGATTTCTGACTTGGGGGTGGCACCAGGGTCTCTGCAGTCGTGGTATATGAAGAGCCCTCCTCCAGGCATGGAACCATGTTTGTTCGATACTCTTCCCTGATTCTCCGCGGCCTCGTTGTTGCGGGTGCTCACCATACAAATACACAAGCATTTCCAAGCCTCACAAGCCTCTAGCATCCCATGCTTGGGTGAAGACGCCGTGACGGATCGACACACACCACCATCACCCACCACCACCACCGCCGCCGCCCACTAGCTACCCCACGACTCGACCTCTTTGCTGAGGTAACGACAACCATCCAGAGCACGATCGTTCCGCTTGCGACCATCTGCCCCATTGCTGCCAATCCCCAATACCATTGCGCCAAACCCAAGCAACTACTCCGCCCGCGATCCCTTACTCTTCCAAGCAGCACTACCACTCCGCCAAGATGCCTCGAACAATGTTTATAAACCCCTTCAAGACGCACACGGTGGACGAGTTCCCCGGTGTTCATGTGCCTCTTGAAGAACCTGTCCCCAGCGGCCCCAATGCTCCCGACCACCAAAGCAACTCCCCTACCCTCTCCGAAAAAGACGCCAAAGACGACAAACCTGCACGCCCCGAAAGTGATGCATCAAGTGGTGTTGTTAACCATGGAATGACTCTTGCAGCTCTCAAAGCAGAAATCGAAGCAGATGTCGCCGCCTCGGGCACAGACACTCCCTATGACCGTACGTGGCTTGGCTTCGAACTGCCACTTTTCTTAGCAGTTGTTAATCCTGAAGTTGTACTAAACTCGTTGCAGGCAAATCCAAGGTGATCAACCGGGCCTTGGAAGATATGGGCATGGGCCGCTACCAGTGGAAGCTCTTCATCCTGGCTGGTTGTGGTTGGATGGCGGACAACCTCTGGTTGCAGGTATGTAAAACGTGCGCTTAATGCTGCCATCTGGGCTTACCGTTATCAAGGGTGTCGCACTCACACTACCTCAACTCTCGGCAGAGTTTGGTGTCAGTGAGACTGAAGTCCGATACACCACTCTTGCGCTCTTCCTTGGTCTTTGCATCGGTGCATCCTTCTGGGGTACTGCCTCGGACATCATTGGTCGCCGCGCCGCTTTCAACTTCACTCTCTTCCTTGCTGGCGCCTTTGGTCTGGCCTCGGGCGGCGGTCCCAACTGGATCGGCACATGCGCTCTCTATGCTTGTATCGGACTCGGTGTCGGCGGTAACCTTCCTGTAGACGGAGCGCTCTTCCTGGAGTTCCTACCACAGACATCTGGAAACCTGCTGACGCTGCTCTCCGTCTTCTGGCCCATTGGCAACTTGATTGCCTCATTGCGTAGGTCAAATCCACCGTTCTCTTGGTTCATAAGACTAACAAAGTCTAGTCGCCTGGGCTTTCATTCCTAACTTCTCATGCCCTGCCAATACCCCCATTGGCGAGTGCAAGATGTCCGACAACATGGGCTGGAGGTACCTTATTCTCACCCTTGGAGCCATTACCTTCGTCATGTTCATCTCCCGCTTTTTCTTCTTCCATCTCTACGAGTCGCCCAAGTTCCTGCTGTCCCGCGGTCGCCAAGCTGAGGCTGTAGCAACCGTCTACGGTATCGCATACCACAACAAGACGCACACCTGGCTCACTGAGGAAATTCTCAACTATGTTGGCGGCGACCAAGAAGCGACCGGTGAGGACATCAAGCTCAGCACGTTGGAGATCATCAAGCGGTCGGTCAGTCGCTTTTCTTTTGCTCGTTTCAAGGTCATCTTCCAGGACAAGAAGCTTGGTATCACCACTCTTCTCCTGTGGTTCCAATGGACTACCATTGGTATGGCTTACCCGCTGTTCAACGCCTTCCTTCCCCAATACCTGGCCCACTCTGGTGGCGAAGTCGAGAACGACGTAAGCACCGTGTACCGCAACTACGCCATCACTGCCATTGTCGGTGTCCCTGGATCGTTCTTGGCATGCTACGCTGTCGAGTGGAGGTTTCTCGGCCGCAAGGGTACGATGGCCATTGCTACCGTCATTACTGGTGTCTTCGTCTTCCTGTTCACCATCTCCGGTGACTCTGACTTCCAGCTTGCTTTTACTTGTTTGGAGGCTTTCTTCCAGAACATCATGTACGGTGTGCTGTACGCATACACTCCTGAGGTCTTCCCCGGCCCAATCCGCGGTACTGGTACCGGAATCAGCAGTTTCTTGAACCGAGTTGCTGGACTGTGCGCCCCTATTGTTGCTATCTTCTCGAGCACTGGTAACCCCAAGGCACCCATCTACGCAAGTGGTGGTCTGTTCATTGCAGCATTCTTCAGTATGCTGATCTTGCCGATTGAGACCCGAGGCAAGCAGACGTTGTAGAGCCTTTGTGCTTGGATTAGGCGTGGATCGCTTAAGTTATATATAAACATGATAGCGTGCTTGTCCTTACGAATTAAATGATACCAGTTTCGATGCTAGTTCATGTGTGCGAGTGCGTGCTAAGTTGTTGAGTGATGCCAGTGACATGTGAATACCCTATCCAACCCAGCAACAAACAATTCCGCCTCGGCACAAATGGCTTTGCCACCACAGTTGGACGCGGCCATGTCGTAGTTCTTGGAGTTGATAGGGCAGGGCAGAGAAGTCTAGTCGACTCTGTTCAGCTAGCGGAGGATCGTCACGAGCTTGACGTTGTTGACAGTGGCCACGTACTCAAGTTTGGCACTTCCAAAAACGCACATTCGTCGGTGCTGCAGTGTAAAACTCTATCTGTCCTCGACGGGAATGCAGGCCGATGCTTGCCAAGACGTTCGCTGTCTGTTTGCGGTAAGGTGCGCGCGCCATTCACAAAGCAAACTAGAGTTTGTGCCTCGGCGCAAAAAACAACCGTGACGTATTGGCCGCTTGTGCTCCAATTCAAGTGAAACCACACCAGACGGCCCTTCCAATGGCATGTCGTTGGAACAGGGGCCGCGGATAGTCAGATGGTGGAGCAGCTACTTTCTTAACAGTATGTACGTGGCGTTGTGGGTGTGGCGTCGCACCATGGGTGTGGGGAATGTACGACAGATACAAAGAGGAGGCCGTGGACACCGGATCCCCATCGTAGGTGCCTGCTAATCACCCCACCTGTCTCCTGTCCGGGGTTGACCGCTTCTGCAATACGACCGCCGGCCATATAACAAACATCCCCTTGACACCTGTCGCCTGCCTGTGTTACATATAGACCCTGGATTTGGCCCGGCATGATCGACTCGTACTTTGATGTCCTGATTATCGGCAGCGGTCTCAGCGGCATAAATGCTGCCTACCGCATACAAGAATCGCTGCCAGATGTCAAGTTCACCGTCCTCGAAGCGCGCCATGAACTCGGTGGAACATGGTCACAATTCAAGTATCCTGGCGTGCGCTCCGACTCCGACCTGCATACCCTGGGCTTCCAATTTTATCCATGGCGATCAAAGAATCCCATTGCGAGTGGCGAGAGCATCATGAGCTATCTGAAAGAGACGGCGCACAAGTTTGACATTGACAAGAAGATCCGGTACAGGCACAAGGTTTTGGCGGCCGACTGGAGGAGCGAGGAACAGCGCTGGAGAGTCGATGTGGAAGTGGGTAACGAAGTCGGACGAGAGCCGCGGAGAGTCGTGTACTGGACGAAGTGGTTGATCATGTGTACCGGCTACTACAGCTACGACAAGCCGCTCAATGCGACCATACCCGGCATCGATAACTTCCAAGGACAGAGGATACACCCGCAATTCTGGCCAGAGGATCTCGACTACAAGGGCAAGAAGATCGTCATTGTGGGATCAGGCGCAACGACCATCACGCTTCTGCCTGCTTTGGTGGATGGCGGCGCTGAGAGCGTAACGCAGTTGCAGAGGAGCCCGAGTTATGTCATGAGTGTTCCCCAGGATGATGAAGCATGGTTTGAAAAATGGGCCCCAGAGTGGTTTACTCTTGGCTACAAACGTGCGTCAGCTTTCCCATTATCACGCGACTACTACTAACTTACCTAGGCTTCATGTTCACCCTTGTGCCATTCATACTCTATTATTTCTGCATTTGGTTTCCCTCCTATGCGTCATCTTTTATTGTCAAGAAAGCTGCCGCCCAGCTTCCACCCGACTTCCCTATCGACCCTCACTTCAAACCCGGGTACAACCCTTGGCAACAACGCATGTGTCTGTGCCCAGACGGAGATTACTTCAAAGCCTTCAGCTCCGGCAAAGCACACGTTGTCACCGACACAATCAAGACGGTCGTCTCCGACGGCATCGAGCTCAGCAGCGGTCAAAAGCTGGACGCCGACATCATCATCACAGCCACAGGTCTTAACCTGCGCTTCCTGGGCGACATGGAAACCACCGTCGACGGCCAAAAGGTCGATCTTCCTTCTCAATATATGTGGCGCGCCAGCATGTTTACCTCGCTCCCTAACTTTGGTAACATCATTGGCTACTGGCAAGCATCATGGACGCTGGGCTCAGACACTTCCTCGCGCCTTTTCGTCCGCCTGATCCAGCACCAGCGAGCTCATGGATACACTAGCGTTGTTCCTGTTATTGATGCCGAGGCGAAGAAGAAAACTATTCCTGCTTCCCCGCTCACGAGCACATACATTCAGACTGCATTAAGCAAGATGCCGCGATGTGCTGATGTTGGACCGTGGAAACCCAGAACGAATTGGTTTGCGGATAGCTGGAATGCGAGGATGGGTGGATTGGATGATGGGCTTAAGTGGGATAAGGTTGCTGTTGAGTAGGTAGTTCGATTGTTGGTCGGTTGAAGTTTGGAGTCGCAATACTTGATGAGAGAACGTGAGAATTACCGCTGAAACTGGTGTGATCTCTTGGCTCTCCTCTTGTTTAAATACTCTTTATCTGATTTATAAGCTATCTGGTCAAGAATGATTAGTATACTGATACCATAATAAGCAACCTACCGTAATTGGAAGATAACAAGGAAATGGAGCAAATCAAGGCAGGGAGTATTCCTACGACTTGCCTGAGGCGCACCAACTCTGCTTTAGGTTAAGTGGAATCTCAGAATAACCACTCGTATTCACGGCTCACTTTATCCGCCCCTAGCGATCATGCCCTACTGTGGCTTAAGTTGCCTTGCCCACATGGAGAAGTTTAAGGCTTTGTTCACGAACTCGTCAAAATCATTCTATGCACAAAGAGTAAGTTAATTTGAATTGCAGAAAAAAATTGTAGTACAAACGTACTCGGTGGTTATCGCTTTAGTCCAAGGTAGGCCGGTAATCTCCCCATTTGCAAGGATAACGGAAAAAGGCTGTGAGTTGATTGGACAAGTGAACTCATTACTATATCCTCAAAAGCCACAAGATCAACGCATGCACGCGAGTCAAAGATGAAGTACACAGTTCGGGAAAGGAGTGCAAGCCCAGCAGTGAGAATCCAACTGCCAAGTCGATTTCCCCAATTTCCCCGGGCCCCGAGCTCGCCATCAAGCCATTCCAGCCACGGTACAATCTGTAGATGTATACTTCCACCACTTAGCTCCACCATGATAAGCCACCCTTGCACCATCTGGCATCGCCGTTTACCATCGCCTAGTGAGTGGCGCCAGGGCCAAGATGAGCCGAGCAAAATAATGTAGTAGCACCTTGCCGATAGTTGCTGTAGGGCGATGGTTACTGTATACAGAGGCACTATCAAGTGGCTCCTAAGCATACCCACCTATGCGCCAAGGGTCATTTTACCGGAATAACTGGTTATTCAAGTGGTAGAAAACGATGTGGCTCGCTTCTTGGGGCTGTAGACGGCGAGTATAGCAGCAGATAAAACGGGGGTGGCATCGCCTGCTGGTGGAGATCAGATTGTCAGAATAGTCCTGGTCCCCTCCTGGTGTCTTTTTTTTTTTTGAGCCAAGATGAAGCCTTCTGTCCTTTTCCTCGTTTCATTCGCTCTTTCTGCATCAGCAGCACCAGCAGGTGCCGACTTCAGCCTGGTGGGATTCGCAAAAGACAATCCCATCGGCCCTACGACAGGTGGCCAATCCAAGCAAGGCAAAAGCGTGACTGTTGAAACAGTCGCCGACTTTGTCAAAGCAGTCAAAAGTACTGAACCTCTTGTGGTCTACGCCAAAGGCAACTTCAACCTTACTTCACGAGTTCAAGTCGAATCCAACAAGTCGCTCATTGGCCTAGGCAAAGGCGCCCAAATCACTGGCGCCGGTCTCAACATCTATAACAAGACTAATGTTATTATCCGCAATTTTGGCTTCACAGCTATTCCCGACGATGCAATGACAATCCGCAACAGCACACGCATATGGATCGACCACAATGAATTCACAACCGGCAACTTTCCTGCTCTGGGACCCGATGCGTTCGACGGCCAGGTCGACATCATCCGCGCCTCGGACTGGATCACTGTGTCTTGGAACTATTTCCACGATCACTGGAAGAGCTCGCTCGTAGGAAACAGTGATGCGCTGAGAGATGTTGACCAAGGCCATCTTCACGTCACTTACCATCACAACTTCTGGCATCATGAAGGCACACGTGGGCCCGCCGGTCGCTTCGGCCACCAGCACATATACAACAACCTATACGTTGATTTCCTGTATCAAGCTATCCATTCTCGCAGCGACAACCAAGTTCTCGTCGAGGGCAACGTCTTCCGAGGCAACACCCGCGAGGCCCTGAGCACATACGGGCTGGTGATTCCAGACGACAGCCCGAACACGAGTCCCGAGGGAGACTTTGAGATTGATGGGTTCGCGAACTTGGGAGCGAAAAATGATTTTGGGACTGCGGGCGTGAATATTACGCAAGTCGGGAATTTCACTAGGGCACCGTATAAATATAAGCTTACACCGTTGAAGAAGGTGGAGAGGGTGGTTAAGAATGGTGCGGGGCTGGGTAAGATTAAATAGGGAAGATGAAGAGTCCTGGTTTTGCTATTTTAATCGTTATGCGTTAAATTTGGAATAGCATCTGGTAATGAGAATAGATGGTGCCGTGTGGCAAGCTCCTCTTAATACATCACAATCCTTTACCTTGAGCCAAAGCATCCGTCTGCAAGATTGAAGAAATTCGTCAAGCGGCTCTGGCGACTCGCTCAAGCGATACGTACATGTACAGGGAACATTACACTATCAATACATGCAGGCCTAAGCATGTGCAGCAGCACCACCCAATGGACTCTGTCCCTGAGGGTTATTCGGGGCAACAGGCTGCAACTCCTCAATAGCCTGGTCATACTCATCGCTGCTCATATCCGCACCCGCGCCTTCATTCTGCTGCCCACTGAACATCTGTGCGCGCATAGCCTGCTCGTCCTCAATTTGCTTGGCCGCCCAAGACTTCCAGTTCTCCCACTGACGGTCCTCAAGCTCCATACCAATCTCAAGTGGTCCTTTGCCAAAGTAGGCTCCCACATGCAGGGCTTCTTCTTTGGCGATGCGCGCCCGGATCTCCGAGAGGTGGCGGTGTTTATAGAATTCGCGGCGGGCAACGTCGTAGGCGGAGGCTTTTGAGAGCGATTGGTGCTTCATGAGCCACATCTGGCGCTGTACGACGCTTTCATGGTGTTAGTATTGGTCACATAAGCCATGGTGAAAGTTGAGTACACACCTCTCACCGTCTAATTGCTTGCCTGGCTGCACAATCTTGCTCCAATCGTAATTCTTCGAGTCGTTTCCGCTGTCTTCAACTACTAGTCGGGGCCGTGCCAGTTCCCATGGGTGGTCGCCAAAGAACTCTGAACGCAGCTTGTCTTCGGGATATGTGATGGGCAGTGGCTTGAATAGTTTGCTGGCCTTGCGCGCCTTGCGCATCTTGGGTGCCCGCAACACTGGCCTGGCGAGCGTCTCGCCCGGGGGTATGTTTCCAATCACATCATACCATTGTGGTAGCACGGGGTCTCGCTTCGAGTCGAAGAGGGCTTTTGCAGTTTGGCGGACGCGGAGAGGGCGGAAGTCGTAGCGGCCCATGGTGGGCAGAGCTGGTCTTTATGTGCCCACAGGGTTTATCGCATGCGAAGGGAGTCCAGAGGTGTTTAGATGGGGTAGCAGGAGGTCACGGGACGCAATTGGCGATGTTGAGAGTATTATCGACGTTGGTCTTGCCCGCGACAAACTCCGAAAGATTTTGCCAAGACTTCGCGACGGGAAATCTTTGGATGGTGCGTATGCGAGCACCTGCGCATCACCACCGATACTCCCACTCACTCCACACTGCAGGAAGCTCTTCAATGGGCTCCGCTTGAACACCAGCAGTCACGCCCACAAATGGAACACGTCTGAACGGGCTCCCGCTGACACGATGCTCGACTTCTCATGTCCCTCTTCCGCACCCTCGATCGGACCTCCGCAGTCTCGAATACCACCAGCGCACGACCGTTTCTTTCTTTTTTGTGGCCCGCTCTCGACAAGAATAAATCCAAGAGGAGTTACAGCAATAAGGCTATAGACAATGCCCCACAATTGGCCAGGCCGACCGCTCGAATGGACACTTTTTTCATCCAGGCATTGGTGCGAGCATCATCGTGCCCCAAGCATGCAAAGCGGATGCCAAATTTGTGCGGGGTAGATGCAGTCGTACCAAGCAAACACACAGTGCGGTGGAGTAGCACATGGTCTGCGCCAGAGGACAATGCGCCCCATGCTAGACCGCAGCGGAAAGGCCCATTCAACAAAGTAAAGGCCTTTGCTGAAAAAGAATTGCAGGCCTTGGTCGACTACTATGGCTTGAAGTTTGACAACGAGCCTGAGCAAGACATTCCCGATGGCGGCAAACTGGTATGGAACGTTGGCGACAGCCACGAACCCTGGCCCCTTCGTGATTCTTCAGACGCCGTGCATATCAAAAAATTGGAAAAACTGCTGGAAGATGATGAAGCACCACACGAAGAAGTATTCGAAACGTACAAAAAGCTGCCGTCGCCTGGGGTTGTATATCTCAACATTGAAACGATAAGAGCGCTGTTGCATCATCTCGCAGTTGTCGAACGTCCAGTTCTGACCGCAGTGCAACGCTACCTTTCCGTCCTTGACGACATGAAGACTGCACACATACATATTCTCCGTTCGGAATGGACGTCAGCAATACACCTCTCTGGAAATGCCTTAGGTAAGTTGCCTGACGACAGGATCCAATCGGCTCTCCAAATCTGGCGGGACATGGAGCACCGAGCTGATATAAGAGGTGGATATGTGGCCTTCAATGTGCTATTTACTGTGTCCGTAAAGACGGGCAAGTACGACCTTGCCGAGTCGTTTTTGAAAGAAATGCAAGCTCGAAGAATGCCCATGCATCGACACCACCGTGTGTCGCTCCTGTATTATTACGGGGTTCTTCAAAATGGCAATGCAGTTAGAAGGACGTATCAAGAGCTAGTCTCTGCAGGAGAGATTGTCGACACAGTGGTCATGAATGCTGTTATCGCATCCTTGCTCCGCGCAGGAGAGCCTTCAGCCGCAGAACATGTTTTTGAGCGCATGAAGCGCCTGCACTATCTTCGCGCCTCTCCTGCACCTGGCCACAGGTTCTTCAATCGCAAGTGGCGTGACCGTCGTCTCCTAGGAATCCAATTTAGGGATGAAGTGCGGAGGCTAAGTAAAGATGATAACGATGAAGAACTGAAGCGGCTGCAAGACTTTGCACCCATAGCGCCGGACTCGCGCACCTACAGTATCTTGATCCGTCATCACGCGGGGACAGCAGGCAACATCGATCGCGTCCACGAATTGCTACAGGAAATGAAGTGGAACTCTGTCCCGCTCGAAGGGACCATCTTCATTGTTATATTCCATGGCTTCAACAGCTTCGGCGGCGTACGCTACTCATCATGGACGGCGTCGAAACTGGAAAAGATCTGGCGAGGCTATTTGAAAGCCCTTAGGGAAGAACTCGATAGGACATGGATATCTAGTCTCGCCGTCATTGCGGCTCTCAGAGCCTTTGCAAAGTGTACGGATCCAGAGCGCACGCTGAAGGCTTGGGAGGAAATCCGCAACTTGTGGCACGATGCAGATGAACAGGAGTTGGAGAGTGTGCTCCTCGTGCTGAGGAAACTGGTGCCTAGCCAACTGGAGACTCGGAGCCCAGGCTTCTTTGACGGTAGAAGACCGCTTTGAACAAAGATGATCATCTGATGTTCTTCAAAGCGTTCGTATATATGTAGCATGAGCAGCAACATGTGTAGATGGGTATCCCTGCATAATCTTGTACACTGAGTTCTTGTCTTCTGCTCCGAACTGCCGATGCCACGGTGCCGGGGATGCGAAACGAAATGGGACCAGGGTCGCGAACTGGATCCACGGCAGAGCAAGGGTGCAAATTACTCGCAGGCGCTGTATCCGCTCGGCCGTACTATACAGTAATTGTGTAGGAGGCCTTAGACACAAACCACACGTGCCTTGCTAGAGGAGAAGGACATGGAAACTCATAAAGTTTCACCAACTGAAATCATTCGGACAAAGATAAGTAAATGACCATTTTGACAAATGCCAGACCCGTACCATGTGAAACGCAGTTCAGATTTCCGTACCCGTGTCGCTTTCTGTCAGCTAATTTGCGCAACCCCCCTACTCCCTGTGGTGCGGGAGGATGTTCTGCGTAGGCATGCGAACGGTTCTCGTACGTAGTTTATGCACAAGGTCCTTTTGGGAAGATATACTGTGGTTGTGAAGGGATGGCTGGGTTAGATAGTGTGAAAAGGGAACACTATAGATAAGTCCACTACAGAGGCAAGATGTGTATGTACCGTTATCATATCACCTCCGCACAGCATTGGGGGATTTGAGTGACTGTGTTTTTAGCACGCTGATTGGGCTTCTCAATTCCGAATCTCAAGTGTCTTCAGCTTGATATTGCGGAAGCCCATAATGCTGGCTTCGGCTACCTACGGCAACGTTGTATCATGTGGTTCAAAAAAGTCTGGTGATGACGTCCTCGATACAATTTCCTCTCAACCACAAAAACACCAAGAAGAGCCTCTAGGGTTGGCGGGAAGTATGGCGAGGTATTACCGAGAAAGCCCATCATCACCATTCGACACTGAGTCGAAGTTGGCCGATATTAGATGGACTTTGTATGCTCCTCGCCTCAGACAATTGGTGCACGACAAAGTGGATATCCGTTTGGTGGAACTAGATTTCCTAATCTAAGCCCTAGGAAAATTTTGATCTTCACCACCATCATCTTCACGGCCATACCTGACTTACGTGTGCAGGTCTTCATTCCTATAGTCTGGTGTATATCGACACCATCACCAGGTTTTGAACACTATACACGACATTGGACTAAACTCCAAACGTCATGGGCCAGGATAACACGACTCATACTTCATCGTTCTCGAGCTGGAGTACGAGTTTCACCACCAACACTACGCTAGTCAGTAGATCGATATGGTGACACTGCCCTTTGCTGTGAACCCAGCAATCTTCCGAAGCTATCTCCGCCGCTCCACCATCTGCCCGACGGCGAGGCCGGTCGGGTCTTTTTACTAGCAGCCGCGCGGGTGGGTGTTTTGAGTCATGTTTGAGTTCGACCAAACATGCGGGACTTTTCAGATTTCAGTGCAGAAAAAAAAACGCAGACTTCACACACGGCTTTTGCGCAACATCGCTGATCGTAGATCGATGTCGCCGACCTTTTTTTCGCGTCGGGTAGGTAGATCTGGTTTGCTACCCCTGCCCACATCTACAAACTCGTTCAAACTAGGAATAGCTGTCTGCTTTGACTTGGCGACCGAATGCGAGGACTCTGGCGATTCATTTATTTGATGATATAAAATTCCGGTCCGAAGATATTGTCTGGTGTGGAACTCATTCGGCTCAGGTTTGCCTTATAGCGGAATCAATCATGGCAAGCCCTTATCTTGCGTGGGGCTTAACGGCGATGTTATTCTAGAAGGATGTTTCTCGGAAAAGCTGCAATACAAAGGTTATTTGTTCCAGGGCCCCGAGGATCGGCAAGTCACTTGAATGTAGATGAAGAACACGTGCAGAAACTCGGCGAATATACTTCGTGATTGATTAGTTCCTCGGCCAGCGCTCCTATGATGGACCCTCAATGTCTTCAGGCCCCCAGCGAATCCGTCAGACCACGTGTTTCGGCCATCACAGCCTGCTGCATCAGTCATTTGGATATTTGGATGTTCCTGCAAAAACTTTGTTCGCGCGGGTAGGCCATGTCATTGTCGCTATCTGACGACGATAGCTGTCTAACTGATTCATTCATAGTCGTCTTTCCTTGCTCTTAATTCAGGGCGCCGATCGGCAATGTTGCTTGCAACGGCTCTCGAGCACCTTTGCCGGTGCCTCAGACTCGAATGTAGGGGTTCGTGACACAAGCACGACAACGACCCGGTCGGGGAAGCAGTGCCTGGCTGTTAGATAGTCAGTATCCTGGCCAAGCACCTGGTGCCCCTGTGCCAGAAGATGAAAAGAGAATCCTGCGGCACCAATTTAGGGTTAGCATGCCACTAATCCTCAGCCACTCATTGGCCAGCCGCGTTCGCTTTACCTGCTGTATAGCCATTGGCTCGGAATTTTGACCATGTTGCACGAGAATGGCGATCGCCATGGATCCTTCGTCGCAGCGTAGTCATGGCACCGCTTGCGTAGGCTGTTGGGGCAATGGTTACGATGTACCGGATGCCCTCTTCCGCCAATCGCCTCACCAAGGCCCAGATCAAAGAGAAGCCAACCACACACGACTGCTTTGCCTCAATCCGTCCTCTTCCAATGCAGGGGCAATGCATTTCGAGTGGCTGGCCCGCCTTGCCGCACACTACCAGACACGTGCGTCCCGTGGCTCACGCAATACTCCTCGGGCGAAAAAAGAATAGCGTCATTCCCGTCGGCATTGTGCGACCGACGGCGAGGATCACTGAGGAGCAGCTCAATACTCCGTACGCAGTCTGAATATTCACACATGTAGCCTGAGGCGATCGCGCGCCGTCGAACCCTAGATCTTGTCGCATCATAAGGTGGGGACCCTGCGACATGGAGCTGGAATACCCAAAGGTGACACGCCCATGGGGACATCCTTGTATAGAGTTTCTCAAAAAGCCTGTCAAATGCAACCATCCGCCTGCTGAGGCCCGCTTCTCTGCTAGCGTGCAGCCTCAAGCAGACCTCCACCTGCATTAGCCGTGCACAGATAACACAAAACCCGCTTGGCAACGGGTCCGAATCATGAACTAGCTTTCTGGCGATGAAGGGTAGGCGGCCCACCATCAGTCATTAGTGTCTGGGTTCCCCCGCGAGACTCTGGTACGCCGTATCTATACATCAATCTTGTGTCTTCCAGACCAGCGCCGGCGCTGTCGCTGTCGCCTTTGTATCACAATGGCCACCGAGCTGCCCTCGTTGACAACATGGGAGGGTATCCTCTCTCATATGTTGATGCATCCACCGCCAAAAGACGAGCCATTACCCTTATCAAACAAGAAGGCGACCCTGTTCGGTGTCACACTGACATTTGTGGTATGTCATGGTACTTCACGACTCTGTAGTAGTGCCAAGCTGACGTTGTGCACAGATTGTAGCATGGCTCGCTGTCCTGTTCCGTCTCTGGGTGCGAGTGAGAATTGTTAAGGAAGTCGGCTGGGACGATGCCTTTGTGCTTCTCGCTCAAGTAAGTAGTTTGATACTCCGAAAGCAGACTGGTTTGGATGAGTTGTTGCTGACTTGGATCAAAGGCTCTCAACACCGCAGCAACAGCCCTCGTGTGTGTTTGTAAGTCGAATCGTCCTATCAAACCACTCTTTACTGACTATTTCAGCGGTTAAATATGGATTGGGCCGGCACATGTTATATATTAAATTCGAAGACTTGGTTGTATATCTGAAGGTATGCATATCCGCCCAGCACTGCCACACGAAAACTCTTGCTGACTCAATCAGCTCTATTACGTTGAGGTGGCCATATACATCTCCAACTGTGCAATCATCAAAATTGCTCTACTCCTCCAATACCTGCGCATTTTCAAGGCCGGCACCATGCGATGGGTGTGTGTCGCTCTGCTCACCCTAATCGTACTTTGGGGCACCGCATTTGCCTTCATGGCCTGGTTCCCTTGCTTTCCAGTCCGAGGCTATTGGGACCGTACCGTCATTGCGAAATGTTACGGCTTCGGTTTTGGCGATTTGCAACAATTTATCACCATGTACAAGGCCCAATCCGCCACCAACATGATGTTCGACATTGCCATATTCGTCGCACCCATGATTTTGTTCCGGACACCCAATCTACGGAGGAAGAATCTGATAGCCATGACCGGTGTCTTCATGTTTGGAGCTGTGTAAGTTGGCCTTTCTGCAATATGCAATACCTTTTAGACTAACAAGCAGCAGTGTTGTTGGAACTGCAATCGGACGCTTGCACGGCATCGTAAAATCCAAAGGCGCCACCTATCCTTATGTTGATTACACCTGGTGGTCCCCCAACATGATCATCCTCTCCTGCCTCGAAATCAATCTCGCCGTCATCTGCGCCTCCATGCCCATTTTCTGGCCCATTATCGAAAGATCCTTCGCCACCATTTTCGTCAGTTATGAAGTTCAGGTGGTGGAGGAACGTGTGGACGACTATGGACTTTCATACGAGCTCGAGCACAAAAACACAAGCGATCGAGCCAGTATCAAGAGCAGTGGGACAAGCACACGGGAGTTGACACAAGAAGACGACAATAACAATGGGAAGAAGCCTCAATTCAGCGTGGGATGCGACCCGCTCAATGACGAGCAGAAGAATGCTGGGTTTAGCGCAAACATTGAAACTCTTGCGGCGCCTTCTAAATGGCAACTCTGAAAAGAATCCAATCATTTTTCGTACTGCAATACTTAGAGAAATTAACATGCACAAACGTGATACGCAATTGACAGCGACGGCTCAATCCACCAACGCCATCTCGCTCAGAATGCCTCAAATTGGTTATGCCTCCGGTACTTCGATCGGTACATGTTGACACTCGCCTTGTGCCGCTCGCCACCAACCCTGATTGAGCGTTTGTTCGTAAGTGGATCAGCGATCAGCGCTTCCACACACACCTTCCCATCCACACTAGAATAGGTCCAAACTAATATCCTTCCTATCCCCCCCACGATCTGATGATCTCAGTCCCGTCCCAAACTAAGCAAAAGAGAAAATCTTTCCCCATTCTTTATGCCTTTTCTTCATCTACGTTAATCTTGTTCTGCAATAGGCCTTTTGGTGGAGCCCCCTGAAACACCGTCGCTGCTGATCCGTCGTCGCATTGTGTGTTCTAGGCGCTTTCTCTTGAGGGAGATCCTAGACCCCTGTTGCCTCGTGCTTAGCACGCTTTTGAGAGGCGCAAGAGAGTTTGGTGGCTTGAAAGTGTAGGTACATACGGACGTAAGAATAAAGTTTGAGCAGCCAGGGACATCTTGTAAAGATGGCCTTTACGACGGGTACAGTACACACACACACACGGACACATACGATGATCATCAATGAAGGCCGAATTGCGCCATTACGTAGCATAGGAGGGCCAGTGGGGGGAATGATGGCCATAGTGTACGCATGGTGCTCGCGCAATTGGTCTATGTAGTGGATAGAGCTATGTCTTTCTCGGACCGGGTGATGTACATCGGATCAGGCGTCCTGAGCTTGATGCGCCGATCTACCCGTTGCGTTCTCCTAGCGATGGAGCTGTCCTTGGAGACTTGGCATGAGACTGGCTGTACATCGCCGGAGCTGAGACATTACATATATACCTTTCCGACTGCTGCCAGAGTGTGTTTTGGCTTATATATTGAAGTATACCTACTATTGGGGTTGCCACACATCATACAGATTTTTGATAATATTCAGCTAAATTGTGAACTTTGGCTACAACAGCATCGCTCCTGTTAGACTTGCTTCAGGCGTACTACACCTAAAACTATCTCTTCTCTCGTACTTTTTCAGTTTTTGGTTCCGGTGGTTTGTCGGGTAGTGTCTTTGCCAATGGAGAATCAGCGATTTGACTTCGACTAGACACTGGTTGAGAAAAAAAGCAACTCTCCGCATTGTAGCATGATTGCAAAAGTACAACATCCCTCGCTTATGAAAACCTGCCACAAAATCATCCCTTCGCCTACTGAAAGCCTTTGGCTGTTGTAGCATACTACTTCGTTATTCGTCGTTACTTTTCCTGATATTGAACAGGGTTATCAGCTGGCCTGGTGTGCAGATGGCTCGGTACTTGATACCGAGCGATGCGATGACAGCTGAAGGAACCCTTTCGCTTATCTTACGCGCGGTCTGCTCTAGCTCCTCTATGCTTTTTCTGTGGCTGTTTTCTTATGTCCGGGCATCGATAAACACTTGCAAAAGCCACTTTCAGCGTGGCGCACACCTCCCGTTGCCGCGTCCTCTAGCTCATGAGCTGATGGGGATCGAAAATGGTGCGTACCTAATTCTCATGTTGATACTATATGGCCAGAGCATATTTGACGTGATAGTGACGATGAACGCCAGCTCATGTGTAGTGTACCACAGAAAACTACCGGTTTTTCGAATTGACACAGGAGAATTGGAGGCGAGTAGATGCTAAGAATCAGGTGCGTGGGTAATGGTGTGGCCGCTGATAGTAGGGTCGACTAGTGCAGCTGGCGAACAGGGCAACGCTTAGTACTTGGTTCTTCGTAACCCTGAGAGTAGGAGTATGATCCTCATGAAACAACTATGTGCTTTTCCTATCCACTGTCTGGTTGCAAAATTTCATTTCTAAGCGACTCAGCACATCCGAATTAAAGGATTGGAACGCTTCGTATCTTGACGTTCGCCACTGCTGTGGTGGTACCTGTTTACTAGGCTCACGGATATGACCCAGCATCCCACATGCTCGGACATGAGCTTGTTGAACCAATAGTCATCAACTACAGTTTCCAAGGAATTTCTGTGCCTCACCTTTTGATCTGCATAGACATGCGCGTCCTGCCTACTGAAGTGAAGAGGGTGTCACGCTCTTCCTGACCTCCCTTCAATTTCAATCGTGAATCGAAAATATATCCTTAGATAGTTTAGACCCTGACATGGAAAGCAGGGACTTTTTCGCTACCAGAATTCGTGATGCTGTGCGTTGAAGTTTAAACGTACAGTCTTACGACGGCGCTCATATACATTTGTATGGAGCTTTTCATGCTACTCGGATAGTCATTACCAAGACGATAGAACTGTTTCTAGTGATAGATAATAAAACAAGAAGCCAGTGAACTGCTTGAAAGCAAATGTAAGGTAAAAGGCCGATCGACCTTGCTGCGACCACCTCTGCATCACGAAGATTCAGAATGATCGACCAATTGCAAGATTGCAGTGGTCACGTCAATCGTAGTCTCAATGCTAATGTATCAAGAAAAGTAATATATGAACTGATTGAGACCGTGTTACCTTCGCCAGGTCGAAGCTGTAGCTGCGATCGCGATCATGCAAAGAACTCCAACACTATGTTAGTCAAATAGGCTTAGTGCGATCTTCAGTACGCTGTGACGCCCTCTAGTTTTAGGCAAGAACATGAAATTTGACACCTAAAGGAAGACTCGTAGCGTTTGTACGCACGATGCGCGTTGAGGAACCGGATGCGGCTATGTTGCTCATTACAACAAGGGCTTGCCTACCTAGGTAAGTAAGAACTGGAGTTCTCCCACCTTTCTTTGTCTTCTGCTTGACACAAGCACTTGCGTTCTAAGTGTTTGTTTTGAGAGCTGACCACCGCTATGAAGAGGCTATCTCGCCTGTTAGAATGTTTATATCTGTTCGATCCTTTGTTGTTTTCTTGCTGATTTCCTGGATCAAGAAAGTCACACAGCAAATCACACCAGTACAATTCACAAAGGTCACACTACTTTACACCAGGACTTTCTATTCTGGACGATTGTTCAAACTATAAGGCGATCTAGAGTTTCTTTCGTTGCGCAGAATACGACTTGCAAAGAACAGCCCCACCTATCCAAACTTTGCTTCCGCCAACATACAAGGGATTTACCGTTTGCGTCTTACTTCCAGAAATTTCTAATCTAATCGACAATGTCGTCTACTCCGAGCGGTCGCATCGTCATAGACCCCACTGGAGACACATTGATAACCTTAAACAAACCGGGGTTGGTCTTTGCTGTCTGGAAAGAGCCTTTAGATATTGCAAGGAAATTTGGAAATACGAGGACCGAAAACACAACTGAAGAGTTTGCTTCTAAAGAGGAAAAAGGTGGAGAAGACTCACCCAAGTGGGTGAAATGTGGCGAGACAGACCCAGGGCATGACGAACAAGAGACATCTGAGCCGCAGGATGATACTCAAGCTCGTTCACTCTCCGATGCGTGGATTCAGAAAACTTCGATTCGTTCCGCTGCAACCAGTCCAGGCAAAGCCAACACTCCCACTCCCATCGTCTACCAGGTTTCATCAGCGCACCTCCTAGTAGCCTCACCAGAGTTCCGAAATGAACTTCAATCGTCAAAACAACGCCAGGAAGATGGAAATGGCTTCTTCCATCTGGATTGCTCAGACTGGGATCCCGAAGCCTTCAAAATTCTGCTCAATACTCTGCATACTCGCTACCGACGGGTACCAAAACAATTGACATTGGAGATGCTTGCCAAAGTAGCCGTCATGATTGAGCATTACAACTGCTGGGAGGCTTTCGAACCGATATCTCAAGTATGGATCAGGCACGTTCGCGTGCATCATCCTATGCCCCTAGCGTACAACCGGGAGCTGGTGTTGTGGATGTTGGTGGCTTGGGTATTCAACCTCCCAAAAGAATTTACCAGGAGTACTACAGTAATCTTGCAACAGTGTACAGAGTCGAAGATACAAGATATGGGTCTAGAAATTCCGTCATCGATATTCGGTATGTAACAACAAGGCTACGCTCATGAGCAGAACACTTACGTTAGTCAGGGATGCTGGAAGAACGACGCTTACGAGTCATTGAAGAAATCATTGAGGTTTTTAACTACTGGATCGATGAGTTTAGCGATACCTACACTTGCAGAGTGGACAAAAATTTGTCCTTTCAGTGTAGCTCTATGTTGCTTGGTGCACTTATGAAGCAAATGAGGAACATCGGCATCTTGTCTCTCGGAGTAGTTGCACCATTCAGAGGTTTCAGCATTGAAAAAGTGTACGAAAGCGTCAAGTCGCTGAAATCGCCGATATGGGAAACGTATGACAAGGTCAACGAACTTTATCCTATAAAGCACGCATGTGGCTTCCAGGGGACAATTGTACGGGATGTCGAACATATCCTCGCGAGGGTGAAAGGACTATCGCTAAACGATTTCGTGGAGTGCAGCGAAGGTATGGAGGAACTCACTCTCGGTTATTGACAGACACGACTAAAAGGTGTCTTTTCTCCCTAGCTGTCTTAGCTTCGTTACTTCGTATATACCCCATTTTATGAGAACGTGATTATTAAATACTAGCCAATTGCTTCAATATAATGTGTTTGTATTTTCTCATCATCTATATCATAAAGCTCCGTCTTCATTCGTTTTATAGATGTGTTGAATAAAACATGTGGCATCCTCGACTAATAGGATGTATCGCATACTAAGACTGTCTACACAAACTCGGTATATAGAGACGGTCAAGGGTTGTTTGAGATACGAGTATAGTAGCGAAGCTAAAAAATCACAATTAGATGAGTACGACACTAGTACCGAGAAAGTGCTAGACGTTGTTACCTCATCATCAGCGTTTGTTATGCGCACCCTCTCAGCTGGTGAATGTCAATTGGTGAGAAGGCAAACGACCTTAACTAATACATTCTAAGGTCGCTATCAGTGAGAGTTTTGCGTCCAAACAAGGGATCTGTGGTGGTCTTTACTTACTAACCTTCGAACATCTACAACCCACTGGCTTCCAACAAATCCAGCTAAGGAGAGTTACTCCAGTGACGATGGAGAATGACAACATCAACGACGCTGGCGAACTTGCCGTGAGGTAAGGCTATATCCGTAATAGCGTAGTATATCAACAGGGCGATGCTAACGGGAATAAGTGCTGCTACCACACCGGAGGTGATTGTCGTCAGGGTCGGACCCGGCCGTAGAGAATACCGGCTGCCCAAAGAGCTTCTGATCCAACGCTCTGGGCGATTTCGTCAGTTGTTGACCGGATATCCGAATCACCCAGATGTCACTCATATCACTCTGGCCCATACCTCCGTTGAGATATTCGACGTTTTTGTCGCTTGGATATTTGAGCAGAGGCTTCCTGCAATCTTCCACATTGGTTCATGCTGGATCTTGCTGGAGTCCTACATACTTGCAGATTTCCTATCAGTAAACGACTTGAAATCTGCATTGATCAGCCTGGTCTTTAGCATCCTTTACTTTACCCACAGTTTCCTGGACACAAACGGAATACGAAGGCTTTTCGGGGCTTTGCCAGAAGGTGATTCATTGCTTCAACTAGTCGTGGATGCATTCTGTATCAACGATGGTATTCGGAGTATGGACGCATTGGAGGTGGCTAGGATTGAGGACCTGCCGAAGGAATATCTAGTCCAAGTAATGCGCAAGCTTCACGGGCTTAGTCAAGTACCTGCAGAGGCAAGAAACCTCCGTCGTACAGACTACGCATGATTGCACACTTGTCAAGCTCTACGGACGAGGATCAATAGTGAGACCCGTTCCATCAACCAGTAGAGAGGGCTGATGAAGGGAGATGTCGAGGTATGGAGATGACGACAACGCGTAACTCTCACCAGAGGATGGAAGGACTTGACTACATTTGGGAAAGTCTTCTTCGCTGATGAAAGCAAAATCAAGTTACTATCGTGCTATAGGGAGGATGAATAGAAGTAAAGTTGCGTTTCTGCAAATGTTCCGATAATATGATGACATAAGTGAGGCTCCCGGTGCCTTGGCTAGCGCCGCGCTCCGAGCTTCCCCAGCGCCATTCGTCATTTCCTACGAGCAACCCAACCCTCACCGCAGGTACTTTTCATTCAACGTAACCCTCACGGCTCCGAAAACACTCCAACATTAGTTTGCTGGTCTAGGCGGTCTATCAAACAAATACAAAGGCTGCGCATTCGCGATCCAACTTGCCGACCCATTCCTATTAATTCACAGCCGCCTGGTGAGTCGATAATCCACAGAATTAAGGGTATATACTGACGTGTTGATCAGCCAGCTTGTCAGACCTATACCGCGACCATGTCCGACGTAGAACTTGAGCAGAAGCGCGAAGAAGATGAGCGTCTCGATACCGCGGAAGATCCGAACGAGGAGGTACGGTCCAAACCACTTCTTACACGTGGAAGACATCTGCCAGCAGTTGTCCACGTTGGATGCAATGCGCGCATCTAAATACGCGCCTAGTAGAAACATGTGTTGACACTGCCATGCAGGAAGAGATCTCCGCAATGAGGCGCCGCGTCCAGGAGATGGAAGAAGAAGCACAAAAGCTGCGTCAAATGCAGCAAGCTATCGACAACGAGCGACACGAGATGCGTGAGAGCAAAGAAGATGTCGACGCGCGGAGTGTCTTTGTCGGCAACGTAGACTACGGTGCAAGCCCGGAAGAGATTCAGGCGCATTTCCAGAGCATCGGTAGCATCAATCGTGTCACCATTTTGCTTGATAAGTTCACCGGTCATCCCAAAGGGTCAGTACTAAGAGGAGGTTTTCTTTGAAGATTTGCGCGTTGTTGTGCTGTTGGGTTGATTGCGCGCAATGGCTCGCATAACACCCGAATCGCCGTCGCGTTGATTTATTTTCTGTCTCTGGACAGTTCCAACATCATCTTTCGCTACCTGGCAAGAGTTTGGCAGAAAGACCGGAACGCTAATGAGCGTATGCAGGTATGCTTATGTGGAGTTCACAGAACCCCATTTGGTCAATGAGGCCCTAGTCCTTGACAACAGTCAATTCCGGAACCGCAATTTGAAGGTAGGATAGCAGCAACATCCTGCCTTGTTCTTCAGACGCTAATCTAGACTCAGGTTGTTCCTAAGCGAACGAACCTTCCAGGTATGACACGAGGCGGACGTGGCGGCCGAGGTGGCTCTCGGGGTGGATATGGCGGCCGTGGCTCGCCATACGGACGTGGCGGATACGGTGGTTACGGCGCTCCCCGAGGTGGCTACCGAGGTGGATATCGTGGAGGCCGCGGAGGATCCGCGTACCGCCCTTACTAGAGTTCGATGCCAGCAAACATCGATTAGGCTTTGGATTTCAAGTACGTTGCTGAAAGGGAGGTTGAGATAAGGGCACACATGAAATTGGAATGGAGTCGCGGTGAATCTTTACAAGGATAGGGAGCTTTGTACTATACCACAAAACATCCATCGGGAGAAGCATGCGGCTTGAGACGTGCAGGCATCGCATCTTTTCAAGGATCAGGCAGTTTTAATACATCTTTCGGTAACGCTTGTTGAGACATTAAGTTCTCAAGATGACTAGCCATTCTGTTCGAGACAATAGCGCATGGTACTCTCAAGGCAGTACGGCGGAAATCCTATAAGAAATGAGGTATCATAGCCAAAAGGGAGCCTTTCGCTGTTGAATCCCCGCCTCGACTAGAGGAAAATGTCCCAGACGCCAGGACCCGTCATGACAGCGTCAGAGATGCCCCACATTGATCGCGCTGTAGAAAAGAAACAAAACAAATTAATCAAAAGCAGTCCGCCTCATTCTCTGACCATCCAACTACTGAGCACCACGTCTTCGAGAAGCACAGGTCACCAAGCCAGCCTATCCTCTAGTTGCTATACTGACGGTGTGGCGTCTACCCGCGGCCTGCTCAGCAGAAAGATGCATGTACCACAGACGCCGCTTCTTCGGCTTCCTTCAACCGCGCAACACCTGCTTTTGCGTCTCTTTTCACCCATGTCGCGTATGGTAGTCGAGAGATTATGGTGCTGGGTTTTCCTTGACAATCTGCCTGACCTTGCGCTCGTATGCAGCCTTATCCTTCTTGAACAGGTTGAATGCATCGGCTTGCGCTGGAGACTCAGGGTTGGGTTCGTCAAGCAGCGATTGAATGCCCAATAGGATCTCCTTGATGTTTATCGCGGGCTTCCAGCCTTCTTCTTCGTTGAGGATTGAGAGGCAGACGGTGCCGGAGGGGTAGACATTTGGGTGAAAGAGTGGAGGAACGAATTTGCCTAGAAACCGAAATGTCAGCTATGAGTTTCCTACACGACGTCTCTAGAAATGTGTTTTCGGGGGCCTCGAGCGCAAGCGCTTCAGAGTCAAGGAGTAAAACGTACACTTTGGTGGCTTCGTAGGGTACTCATCTGGAAAAGTGACTTCGAGCTTGAACAAGCCGCCTTCCCAGATAGTCTTTTCCTTGCCGGGCACACCACAATCCCATTTCTTGAGGTCCATCATGCCGTTGGCGCCGCGCATGGGCTTTGCGAAAAAGCCGAAGGGATGATCTCGTCGCCATGATTTCCTGAGACGCTGTCAGCGAAGGCAGAACAAGATGTGAGTACGTATGTGCACATACCTCTCTTCCGAGAGCCGATTGATACAGAGAGACATTGTGGATGTGTTTGGAAAGGCGACGTTTGCGCCTGAGCTATGTGGTATCGGATTCTATTTGGGCGTTGATAAGAGAGTGGTGTGTTTTTCGCGACAAGCGGGTTGTGTGTTGTCAATCGCAAGTGGCAGGATGCGCTGCCGTCGCAGCTATATACAGGTGGCTGAGGGTGGTGAAGGTGAGCGAAAGCGGAATGTGGAAAGGTGAAGTTGCGCTGCGAGTGCACGTGACTGACAACAATTATCCCCCCGGGCGCGCCACCGCGTTGGGATTGTCGTCTCATTCCTGGCCTAGATCCCGTTGCTCGGATCTTGCCCCGCGCTAAAGGTTGTCCCCGCTTATGTGAGTGAGGATGCCTGTTGCTGGGCGAGCCGAGGCTGGCATGGCACATGCATATCACGCGTACCCTTTACCCTTGACCTTCCACTGAGGCTTTCATTGCTTTGTTTACCTGGTCGCCCGAAACTGTGGACAAGCATGGCGGATACGACTGCAAAAAGAGAAGAAGAGCCGCAGCCGGCCAAAGCGACACCGGCGACGACTGCCCCTCCTCCTCCACCCGAGGTAGCATCAGACCCCGAAGAAGACGACCTCTCTGACCTTGACGATGTACTCGATGAATTTGCAAACACCAAGCTCGATGCCAAAGCACCGACTGCCTCATCGATAGCAGCCTCGTACCCCAAATCTGGCGATGCGCCCTCATCATCCGGCCCGGGCAGGCCACCCGAAGATGTTTCGCCTGCAGAACTGTTGCTCGACGACCAAGACGAGTTCCAGAAGCAGTTGCAAAAGGAAATGGAGCAGCTCCTTGGGCAAGGCGACTTCCAGAAGCAATTTGAAGACATCATGAAGGAGATGAGTGAGGAAATGGGTGGCGCTAATCCTCTAGATGCAGCTGCACACGCGCAAAAGGCCGAGGATCCAGCAGGGCCCTCATCAACTGCAAAGGAGACGGCCGCGAAAGCCGAAAAGAGCTTCCAGGAGACGATCAAAAAGACCATGGAGCGCATGCAATCTTCGTCCGATACCGCCACCTCTGCTGCTGCATCTTCGTCGCAAGACGATATGCTGGCGCAAATGCTTGCGTCCATGGAGTCGGGTGGCTTTGGAGGTGAGGGAAGCGACGAGGACTTTAGCAAAGTGCTCATGAGTATGATGGAGCAGCTCACGAACAAAGACATCTTGTATGAGCCCATGAAAGAGCTGGATGATAAGTTTCCAAAGTGGATGGAAGAGAACAAGGCCAAAGTGGACAAGGACGACTTGAAGAGATACGAAGAGCAGCAAACATTGGTCCGGGAGATTGTGGGCAGGTTCGAGAGGAAGGGCTACAGTGACGACAACGCACAGGATAGGGAGTATATTGTTGAGAGGATGCAAAAGGTATGCCATTGCCTCCGAAGCACGTAGTTTAATATTTACTAACAAACTATAGATGCAAGCCGCTGGCTCTCCACCGCCAGATCTCGTCGGCGACATGAATGCTGCTCAAGAAGCACTACAGGATATGGATCAGGGTTGTCCAACACAGTAAAATCTCTGTGCAGTTGCCCATCTGCCTCCTTCTTCCCAGATACCCATCTAATGTACCTATGACGATGTGTGATAAGCTGTCAATATGCATACAGCACAAATATACAATGCCCTCTGAATACTGCTTTCGAAAAGCGACCACAAGAGCACTTTGTGAGCTGATTACGAGTGTTCTAGCCAAGCACCTCAGCAATCCATCATGTCCATGTCCATTTGATCCTCGTACTGGAGGCCATCTGGAGTCGTTTGGGACTGTTGGTGCAGCTGGCTTTCTTCTGACATGGCGCACTCCATGAATATCGAATCATAATCTTCATCGTCGCTGCCGTAGTGCATCGAACGCCTATCTGATTCCTGCTCCATTGACGCAATCAACTGTTGAAGCTCAGACTCCTCTTGTGCGGCGATGTAGTCAGCCTCGGTCATCGTGGGGTCGAGATGTGACGCGCTGTTAGGCAACGTTGGTAGTGGCGCGTCCTCATCAGGTTCTTCGATGGCGTCGTCATTTGCAGGTGGTGCCTGACGCGCTTTCTCTGCTTCCCATCGCTTACGTTCCGAAACAAAGTCCAGTTGTTGAATCTGTGTCACCGATCAGCTTGTGGAGTTTGACATTGTGTTGTGCTCAGCCACATACCTGTTCGCCTCGTGACTCCCATTTCTTGTCGTCGCGATTGTTCTGCACCCGCTTGAAGAACATATCTCTCCGTCGCTTCGTAGTGGCATCGCGCGATTGCATTACTGGATTTGATTTGTATGCGCGCTGAGGCATCGCTGACTGTTCCTTGATAGGGGAGGACATGGTGAAACTGAAGAGTTGATGTTGCACATTTGCAGAGCGCTCAGATAATGGTGACGATCGCGGTGGCGTGTATGGAGAGTAATGCGGCATTTGGTACGAGTAGGGTGAGGTTGTGAGTAGCATTTTGTGAAATGGTTGTTTCGAATCGTGTTATTTGGGTGCGCAAGAATTAATATGTGGATGGTGAGAAGGTAAGTACGATGTTGAAGTGTGAGGGGTTCTAGTATGGACGCGGTTCGGAGGCGAAGTGGACGCGAAAGGACGCGCGCTGAAAGCACGGTGGTCCGTGTTGACTATCGATAAGCACAGCACAAATCAACCGAGCCGAGATAGTGCATTGGTGACAGTTTTCGCAGGTCAAAGTGCGATTGGGAGTCTTCCAAAGAGTCCTTCTTTAGAGCTAGACGGAGTTTGTCAATGCGACCCATGCGCTAAGTGCCTGAAGTCTGCAAGCAAGATGTTAAGACGCTTTTCGCTCCTCGACTATACGGGGGACTTCTGGGGCCCTGAGTTTGGCACTCATGATGTCAGAGCAATTCCTCCAAGTTCCACCCCGGCGCACTAGATGAGCCCGTCGCATATTTTGCCACTGAAAGTACCGAAATCTTCAATGCCCATGTCACATTCGCCATGAGGCCGCGAACGTCGGGCCCACCTTCTCAAGCCAGACGCCCGAACTACGCTAGTGCTCTGTACCCGCCGTCCAGCCGTAGTCGAGATCAATCGTTTGGCGTGGCGACAGCAAACTTCCTACTTGATGCCCCACGATGCCCAGCATTCGGTAAAGAGAACTACCTCCACACCTTTCCCCAACTTCGAAGAACAGGACATGGTTTTTGAGAAAGTTCGTCGACGTTACTTCCCTCCTCTGGCGCACTAGAGCCTGTTCACTACAATGAGCCAATCCCCCACTCGGCGCGGGGCAACGAAGAAGAGTCGCTATGACATGAAAAGAGAACGGGATATTCGCCTTCATTATGGAGCCGCCTTTCGCAATATACCACATGTGGACGACTTGGCCATTCATGTGCCCCATCCGTCTCGGGACTCGACTCTTACGGCCTTGTGTCAACTTACTGCTATCCGCATGGGAGCGCAACGGGCCATGATCTCACTTATAGACGGAGAAAGACAACACATTCTGTCAGAGGCTACTAGCGATCTCTGTCTTCGCCCAGAGAATCAGACAGCTGGAAAAGATGCACTGTGGCTCGGCAGTGTCAGCATTCCGCGCAGCTTGGGGTTATGTGAGAATTTATTGGATGCCAACCTGGAGAACAATATCTTGGTCATCAACGATCTCGCGGAAGACGGGAGGTCCGTGCGTCTGGGTCCTGATCATGACTACGCTGATATGCGGTTTTATGCTGGCATCGCACTGGTTTCCCCAGATGGCGCAATAGTCGGAACGTTGTGCATTTTCGACAAAGCATCCCGGAATGGCTTTGCCAGCGAGCAAGTCAGCCTTTTCAAGGACCTTGCATCTACTGTCAACGAGTATCTGAACACTTATACCATCAGAGACCAGTACAGTCGAGGAGAAAGATTTACACGCGGCCTGATGTCTTTCGCCGAAGGCGCGACTGTTCTATTGCCATTCAAGCAGAACGAACAACAAGCCTCCTCAACAACTTCTCACCCATCTTCAGACTTATCCTTTCCGACAGGAGATGACCCTCCCTCTGCACGCGCTAAGGATGAAACAGAATTGGATGATTCTTTGCCTGACAGTTCATCTTCTCCGAGACAGAGAACAACTACCACAAGGTCGGCACGTCATCGATCAATAGGAACGCTCCAGGACTCCATTCTACCTGTGGAATCAAAGTCGATGTTCTCTCGTGCCGCGAACGTTATGATGGCCTCGAGTGATTTGGACGGAGTACTCATACTCGATGCAAGCATTGCGGCGAATGCAGGCCAACGGCGGGTGAACGCTTCCCCCCGAACCAGAAACGCGGCCGATTCTTATTCTGAATCCTACCAGTCCAGATCTTCTAGCGAAGGAGGGAGCACCAACAGTACAGAAGATGATTCACGCGGTAAATCCTCTTCACGCTCCAAGACATGTAAGAGCACTTGATCTACAGCTCGAGAATGAGGCAGTGACTGACTCCGTCCACACTGTTCAGGTCAGATACTCGGAATTGCGACTTCTAATGAAAAGGGAAACGATAATCATGGGTCACTGTCGGAATCCGACCTCACTCGTATGCTCCACGAATATCCGCAAGGTAAAATATTCACTCTCTCGGCTGGTGGGGTGTTCGTATCCTCTACCGACGAGACAACTTCAAGCCCTTATGTTACTGAGCAGCTACCACGAACGGCGCCTTCCAAGCGCCAGACAAAGAAATGGTCAAAATTATGCTCAAACGCTATCAAAGAAATGTTCCCTGAAGCGTTCAGCGTCGCTTTCGTTCCATTCTGGGATTTTGAGAGGTCAAGGTGGTTCGCGGGTTGTTTGTGTTGGAGCAACAATCCGTACCGTCTACTGTCTCCATCTGTAGATTTGATGTACTTCAAAATCTTCAGCAATTCCATCATGAGGGAATTGTCGAGACTGGACGCTCTGAGTTTGGATCAGGTATGTTGAGGGATGGTGAAGACTGCGCAGAACGTGGTGTAATGATTATACTCGTTTACTCTTACTCTCAGTGGCGCTGTTCCTCTTCAAAATTAGCTGACAATTTTCCAGGCTAAATCGACATTTGTAGCCTCCATTTCACATGAGCTGCGTTCTCCTTTGCACGGGATACTAGGTACACTAGAGTTCATCAAGGATACGCCCTTAGATTCGTTTCAGGCCAGTATGCTGAATTCATTGCATGGTTGCGGAATAACTTTACTCGACACAATCAACCAGGTTATGGATTATGGAAAAATCAGCGGACCACGAAACGGCATTTCCTCTAAACGAATCAAGAGCCAAAACACAATAAAGCTGTCTTCTAAGCCAGTAAAGGCTGGAAGAAGGAAAGACCCCGCATTCGACATTGGCATTGCAACAGAACAAGTCGTCGAGGCTGTGTTCTCAGGATCCTCGTACATCCCTGTCACCTCCCAACGCATTGAAGAGTCTATGTCTGACATTGGCGCTGATCCGATTCCCCTTTCGAAACGTAACGCGCGCTTCGTCATACTTGAAGTTGGTGACGAAGATGATTGGGTATTTTCCTTCCCGATCGGATCTTGGAGAAGAATTGTCATGAACTTGTTTGGAAACGCCATGAAGTATACGGAATCAGGCTGTAAGTTGATAAAGTTTCCTGTTGAAAACTGGTAAAGTAGTGAGTGCAGGTGACAACAAAGTGCCGCTGAGGCAGCGGTGTACACTCAACCTGTCCCCAACGCCTGGCTTTCGTCGAGCGTGACATCATGACTACACATACATCGTTTTTCATTACTCTCCAAGTCACACTGAAAAGAAAACTCAACTAACTCATGTTGTTGTTGTTG
>JAODYC010000001.1:428584-440910 GCA_026262405.1 Curvularia hawaiiensis | reverse complement strand
GATGGCGGCGTTGGTGGTGCGCGAGAACTGGCCACCGAGAGACATGGAGAGGACAGTGCGGTTGATGTGGCCCTTCTCAGTGGCGTCGTTGACAGCCCAGGCAATGCCCTGGAGGACACCAGAGTTGCTGCCAGAGCCGTCTGCGCCGAGAACCTTGACACCGATGATGTTGGCCTTCTTAGCTACACCGAACGTGTTGCCGGCAGCGGTTCCAGAGCAGTGGGTGCCGTGGCCTTGGTCATCCTCGCCATCGGAGTTGCGAACGAAGCTCTTTCCAAGAGTGGCACGGCCACCGAACTCGGTGTGCTGGGTGTTGACACCAGTGTCGATGACATAGATGAAGGTGTCCTCGCCAGCAGCGCTGTCGAAGATGTACTCTTGGGCACCAGGCTCCCTGTGGGAAATACGCGCCAAGCCGTAGATGGAGTTGTCCTGGGTGACGAGAGTGCCGTTGGCAGCAGCGCTTACAGGAGCAGCCGGAGCAGCTACACCTGCAGGGGGGGCGAAGGTGCCGACTGGGACGGAGGCGTACATCATGTAGTCAGGCTCGACAGACTTGATGGCGCCCATGCTTTCGAGGATGTCGAGGACACCATCGTTGTCGCAGTCAAACGTAAAGCCCTTGACACCTCCCATGGAGTAAGTGACCTTGGACTCAACGCCAGCAGCCTCCAAGACAGAAGTGAGGACATCGTCAAGAAGCTCATTGTCCTCGATACGAGCAATCCATGAGTTGGGAACAGTGTTCTCGCCACGGGCACGGATAACCTTTTGGCCAAACACGCCAGGTAGAATGGCTCCAAGAGCAAGTGCAAGCTTGAATGAAATCATGTTTGGATAGTAATTGTTTTCGCGACCAGCAAAAGCAGATAAAAGGAAGAGTAGTAGCAAAAGAAAGAGTGAATGAATGAGTGAATGAACAGATGAATGGACTAGCCAGAAGGAAGCAAAAGGTGATTGAGGGTGGGATGTGTAAAGTGGTACTGACAGAAGAGAAGAGACACAAGCCGTTATAAAGTATCTGCTTTGTACTTCTAGCACGATGCTGTACGTGGGATCGCCAGAATCAGGCGATCATACAGGCCGCTCCATACTTGATTGGCATAGTGCCCATCGATGGGGTGGAGGCTTCATTAGCCACAGCTTCAACCGACAAGCTCGCTAGAGGTTGCCTTGCGGCAGAGAAATGGCATGGCAGGCTCTCCGCGTTTCATCGATTGTTTAGGCAGGAGGAAATGTCTGCGGTAAAGCTGGTGTGCGCGATGCTATTGGCCTGCAGCTTAATAAGGACTAGGTTCGTCCGAGCATGAAATACCCAGCCGCTGGAAGCTGGTATAGGAGCCGCAGAATTTCTGTATAGAGTATAATGGGGAAAGCAAAGTGCCTCGCGTCATTTGTCGGCGGACGGCTTGGCGGATGGAGATCTTGCCCGCATAGCGTAGACGCCAAGACATTTGTGACAGGAGTGGAGAAAGTCCAGACACAGCGGAAGGGAGCCATCTGTTAAACGTCAGTAAGAGATTGGACAGGCCGTTGGAGATTGCAATTGAGCATCCGCAGTGGCAAGGCTGGCGGGCGGCGTAGGCCATTCTGCCGCCCCTTTACATCCAGCACGCCGTCGGTGATGGTCGATCTGCCGTCCAGCGAATCAGCCAGCCGAAGAGCCTCAAGCACGCAACGTCGCCTATGCCGTTTAATTTTGGGCCGCCCCGAGTACTGACGAATAACACAGGCGCGGAGATTTTGACAACGCCTGATTCCTGCGGTTCAGGCCGCGTCTACCTGCTGTGGCCCTGCGTACGTTTTCTTGGCCCAAACGGAATCTCCGACACAACTTCATGCATTACCTAAGCTAGGGGCCTCCTTGTTTTTCTGCGCGGAACTCTTCTCTGTATTGTTGCAAAACAAACAAATGTTGAATATGCACCCATCTCCGAAATCCATGCGTCGAGCCGCGTCGACGGATCTAGCCCCCTAAACATGGCAGAACTACTCGCCGTCCTCGTCCAAGGTCACAGCAAATTGTGCTTCCTCAAGTCCATAGAGCACTCTGCCGTCCAGGACCCAGTTGAACAGACAAGCCCCACAACCGGACAATGCGCCGAAAGGATTGATCTCGACTAGCCTCACATTACCATGTCGTTCCAGCGCCACATCAAAACTGAATCCGTGTTTCAGCAACAAATCCATCATGTCTCCAGCGAGATCCTCCTCCGCGTATGTTACGATCTCCTGTAGAAGTGCCTTGGCGCCTGTCTCAACCTTAGCCACCGTTTGCTCCAGCGTGAAACCCCAAGGCTTATAAAACACAAATGGCCACTTATACTGACTGATGGCGCTTATCTTGAAGTTCTTGGATGTTTCTGAGTCTGTCGCTGCAGCCGCAGGGGGTGGAACAAAGACCCTGAACTCCCTCGCTGCATCCATAACATCGTCCCACTTGTTCAGTACAAGTTTGATGCTCATTTCTCTTCCTTCTCGCGCTGCATCTTCTTTTTCTCGCTGGAGACAACCATACGCCCGCATGGACGTACAAAGCTTTGTGATGATCTCGTGCAGCGTTGACGACGGCAGTTTGCCGCCCATAGGACTGTCTTTCGGTGACATCTGATCGAGTCGGATAAACCACTTCTTCTTGCCATCCAGAAGCGACGCCAGGACTTTGCCGGCTTTCGTACATGGTAGAATCTCAAGGATTTCTGCAAGTATCGCTTCGTGGATGCGGTTGGTGGCTACCCACGCGCTGTGACATCGCATCATGTCTTCGTATAGAAAACCGGGAAGGACCACCTCATAATATTCACCTGGCTCCAGACATTGGGATCGAGCAATCAGCTTGTGCCACAGCGTGTAGCCATAAGGTTCCCAGGGTGGACTAGAGTGCGTAAAAGCAGGCGCTTTTTCGGGGACGATGGGTAGGATTTCAGCAGCACGGTGGTGGGCAGTACTGAAACGCTGGGATCGAGAGGATGGATGTGAGGAATCGGCGAGGGAGTTTTCTATGCTTTCCTTGTCTGCAGCAACTAGGGAATAGGGAATTCGGAGAATACGCATGATGGCGCTAGAAGTGTTGAGTTGTTGATGCACTGGTAGGTGGATGCACTGGTAGTGCTGGTGGTACTGGAGGTACAAGCGGTGCTCTGGATATTAGAGGTGATAGTAGTGCATTCACTTCCCTCGTTCGCCATCTGGGAAGGCAAAGGGAAAAAAGTCTTTGCCTATCTATACCAGTACATACATATTGCGCTGTTGATAATGCTGCGAATTGTCGAATGCTGAACCGTGGTTAACACATCCTCATTTACCACATCCTCACCCAGATTTGGCCAGGAAAGGGCGTAGATACAACAACGCTCTCCCAGTTTTGATATGCCTGACCAATTTACAACAGTGCAGGCACTCACTGTCCAATGACAGAAATGCAATGCATGAGGCGATGCAGACATGTGCTGCCCGTTGACAAAAGAAACTAAAGGACATTGCTTTCAGTCTTTGGTTTGGTGTGACTCCATCAGGCACTACACGGTAACCCCAGCATCTGATTGGATATGCGCAAGTACAATCCTCCAAGGACAATAGGTTCATGGAACAGTGGACAAAGTTTCTATGCAGGATGCCTGGTTACACTCTTCAACATCGAGAATATCGGACAGAATCGCCCAACGAATATCATTGCAATGACTTTCATTTTATCCATGTCCACTTCTGTCATGTCACATGGTCACACGACTATATTCCGCGTCGATTGTGTCACAGCTGATAGTGACTACATCTTCTGGATTTAGCCTATGGCCTTGAACACCGTTCACTTCATATTTGAAAGCTGTCAGGTGCCAGAATGCAGCGTGTTTCATCTAGCGCCATCGCACAATAGGTCATAACATATCGGGTGTTATAACGCAGATGTTTCATAGAGATGCAGGTAATTAGCCAGCAGCTTCCCGGTAAAAGCCAATGGTGTTGTTGCCGCCTGCTAGTGCAAACATCTCGCTCTTTGTGGGGATCTTCGGTAACCACCTGGCGCTCCATAGAGGCTTGTCGCCGTGTGAATGAGTCGCAACACACGTTTTAGTCTCGAACCGCCACACTTTCGCTTTCGAATCATGCGATCTGGAGAAGATGTTAACAGCAGCGTGTGCGCGTTGGCGGTCAAGCCTTACCCCGATAGCAGATACTCGCCAGTGTCGCTCCAGTCTAGACTGAGCACCCAGCCGCCATGTCCTGTGAGGTTTGCCACTTGCTCGCCCGAAGAAACATTGTAGATTGCGATAATCCTGGCATCGCCTCCTGCTGCTAGGAGCTTCGATGTCGGAGAAAAGGCTACGCTACGAACCGGATGTACGAGGCCAGCCAGAGAGTGAGCGAGACGTCCAGTGTCGTTGTTGAAGACGTATATCGAACCGTTTTCGTGCCCTGATGCTGTAAAGCTGCCGTCACGACTCTATTCGCTTGTGAGCAACGAGATGAAGGAGGAATTTATACAATCAAGACATACCAGATCCACACATAGGCCAAAGCTGCCTTTAGTCTCGTATTCGCGTATTCGTGGCATGCCCTCAGCCTTGTTCAAGCTCCAGACGTTGATCTTGCCGTTGATGCTGCTACTCGCGAGGTATTGTCCATCCGCACTAATCGCAATCGCCCATATCTCCCCAGGCTTGTTCTTGTCTACAACAATCGTCAGCACCCGCATTAGTGACGTCGGTGACGAGCTTGCAATAGCAATGAAAGTGCAAGGCGTACCCACCAACAATCTCTCCATCTTCAGTCCAAACGCCATCTTCGCCCTGACTCCATATTTTGACCTTGCCCTCGAAACCCGCACTCGCTGCCCTTCGTGCCTTCTCTTCGCGCGCAGTCACTAGGTGGTGTATGCCAAGTGGGTGCGCTTTGTCGAGTGTCTGTATAACTGGAAAGTCGGGTTTCGTAGTATCGTAGACGTTAATGCTGCTCGCGCCAGAAGCTGAAAGTAGCTGTGTGCTTGTTGGCGCTACGGCGAAGATGTCACTCGCTTTCGGATGCGCCGACTCGACGGTGTGGAGGGTAAGGTATTGCTTAGACTGCACGCTGTTAGGATGGAATCTGCTTGGAATTGCACAATATATACCATGTTGACCGTTCCGTAGCTCCAAAGTCCCGTTGGACGTACGCTTAGCGTAACATGGGCAAGGCAATGCGAGGTCTGGCAAATTTCACGGCTCGATGAGGTCAGTACATACACGAAAACGCGATGTCACCAGTCCCGCCCACCATCCCACTTGGAGTGCCCCACCAAACACCGAAGACCCCTAGCTTCACCGCCAATCAACACCCCGCATCGTCCCAGCTCACGATAGGGATGCCATTGATTCTCTCTCGGGTATCCCGAAGCCTGTCAATAAATTTGAGAAGCCAGATTCCGCGAGTGACTCAACCCTCACTGCCAAAACCCAGCATCGAATATCTCCAAAGCGCCTGCAAACCCCTTCTCTTGCGCACATTTACCTGCCACGCCTTCACCATGGCCCCCTTGGAAACCGCACCCGTCGCCAAAGACGCCCTCTCTGCGCTTCAGCCTATTGTAATCAGTGGACCATCCGGCGCGGGAAAATCCACCATTCTCTCCCGCCTCTTTGAGGAATTTCCTGGAAAATTCGGCTTCAGCATATCGCACACAACACGCGCACCTCGGGGGAACGAGCAAGATGGCAAAGAGTACTACTTTGTAACCAAGGAAGAGTTCCTGGACCTAGTGGATAAGAAAGGATTTGTAGAGCATGCACAGTTTGGAGGCAACTATTATGGAACGAGCGTCAAGGCTGTGAACGACATTGCGGAGAAGGGACAAATTTGCATTCTGGATATCGAGATGGAGGTTCGTAACAACATCACAGCCTCCAGGAGACATAGCTAACCAGTCTTCAGGGTGTTAAGCAAGTCGCGAACCATCCTACATTCCCACGTCCACGATTCCTGTTTCTCCAGCCGCCGTCCATGGAGATTCTGGAGCAGCGACTGAGGAGCCGGGCCACCGACAAGGAAGAGGCCATTCTCAAAAGGCTAAACCAAGCCAAGGTCGAGATGGAATTTGCTCACAGCGGAGAGGCGCCACACGACAAGATTGTCGTCAACGATGACTTGGACAAGGCGTACAAGGAAGTTAGGAATTTCATCGTCGGGGCCGACGCATGAGCTATCCAGCATACAGCCAGTACAGACGGGAGCAGCGTCATAGACAGTGCATGATACCATCCATAGTCCACTAGAGACTCCAACATCTCGGCAACACACATTGCTTTTATTCAAAAAGACTATATAAGCCATAGGGTTCTTCAGATACCGTCGTAGAAAATTCAGCAAAGGCCGTCCTACCACTTTGGGATTCAGACAGCCTCAGAGCTTGACTCTATTTCTAGTGTTTCTCATCATGTGAACCTTGTATGGCTGGATGAACCTGGCTTGTTCGACCAAGCACGGCCTAGCCCGTCAACTCTAGCAAAAGCAAGAGTGCGGCTAACCTCAGATCCGAAAAGTATGTTGTGTGAATGTTCCTCGCCTCGAGAATAAGCCCCATTGAGTTACCTTTCAAGATACCTTGCTTGACCAAAGTGCCTGAAAGGCAATCGCATTACCATAAACTGGACGAGAAGACCCTCCACACCTAGCATCCCCTACCGTCTCTCTCCTCCTCCAGATCCCTCGGGAACCTTTTGCATGCAAGAAAAGCAGCCAACGGACTCATGTCATCATCCAAGTGTCAGCTCCTCCGCCCACAGCACCAGGAAAGCCTTTGAGAAAAAGAGTAGTAGCGGATAAAGACGGAGAGAAGTGCTGTAGCGGTAGTGGAAGCCGCAGCTTCTATGGCGGTTCGTTGCTGAAAGTGCGATCGTAGAGACCGTTGTCCGGGGACTTTCTCCCAAAGCGTGGGGTAGAGACGCACCGAGTGCGCTCTGTTCGTGTGCTTCGTTGCGATTCTTCGAGCGAGGAACATTGGAGGAGAAAGCAGGTTTGGTGAGGGAAAGTTTTTAGGTAGAGTCGGGCAATCGTAACGCCGCGCGCTAGGCAGGCTAGGCAGAACTCGGACTGGCGCCTGCAAGGGTGCCTGGGAAGCTTTGGTGCAGCCGCTCTTTCTTTGCCAAAGCGCGTTGGTGGTGAAGAACATAAGAATCAGCGGCAACATCTGACTGCGCAGCCATTCCTCTCATTTGCTTCAAGTTGCGGATATCTCGCCGTATTTCGGATTCCGCTCTCCATACGCGTCCGAGCACTCCCGCTACTTGACCGCCGCGGATTCCATTGTCGCAGCTCACGCAAAGCTCCACAACAAAACATCACATAACCTCGACGTGCGCGATTAGCCAGAAATAGCCGGAAGAGATGGCGCTCTTTGGTCAAGCTGCTGCGCCTGCGGCGGCAAGCTCTACAACAGGCGATACCAGCAAAGATGTCGAAGTACCAGCCGGTCAAGTGCCCAGCGACAGCATATCCGACCTGCAGTTCTCGCCAGCCAACGACTTCCTCGCAGTAGGAAGCTGGGACAAGAAGGTCTACATCTACGAGGTCAACAACAATGGCGCAATGGGCAAGTGGATGTTTGAATGCCAGGGTCATGTTCTGGGTGTGGGTTGGTCGAAGGTACATCTGCGAAAGCAACAACGAAGTATAACCGGAGCGCTAACATGAAGTAGGATGGCACACGCTTAGCAGCCGGCGACTCAGCAGGCATGCTCAACATTGTCGACTTCCGCACCGCCCCAGCCAGCGGTACCGTCCCTGCCCAACAAGCCAAAGCCCACGAGAACGCCATCAAGAGCGTACGCTGGTTCCAGACTGGCGGCAAGGACTACGTCGCGACCGGCTCATGGGACAAAACGGTCAAGTTCTGGGATCTTCAGGGCGCCGAACCCGTCGGTACTTTGCAGTGTCAAGAGCGTGTCTACAGCATGGATGTCAAGGACCAACTACTTGTCATTGCGACAGCGGAGCGTCACATCCACATGGTCAACTTGACTAACCCAACGACAATCTACAAAACTATTACCAGTCCTCTCAAGTGGCAGACAAGAGTCGTTAGTTGCTTCACTGATGCCACTGGCTTCGCTGTTGGCTCCATTGAAGGTCGATGCGCCATTCAGTACGTTGAAGACAAGGACACCAGGTAAGCAGTCTCACATCTGGCTCGATACCTTGTGTGATTTTATTAACATGTCTTTAGCCTTAACTTTTCTTTCAAATGCCACCGCCAACCCGACCCCAACGCCCGCGATACCGCCAAGGTCTTTTCCGTAAACGCCATCTCTTTCCACCCACAACACGGCACCTTCTCCACCGCCGGGTCTGACGGTACCTTCCACTTCTGGGACAAAGACGCCAAGCACCGCCTGAAGGGTTATCCCGAAGTCGGCGGCAGTATCGTCGCTACGAGCTTCAGCAAAGATGGCAATATCTTTGCATACGCAGTCAGCTACGACTGGAGTAAGGGTTACGGAGGCAACAACCAGCAGTATCCTATCAAGATCAAACTTCACCCTATTCTGGGCGATGAATGTAAACCGCGTCCAGGAAGCAAGAAGAGGTAAATCCCCACACAACGCGGGCATCATACTCTTTTTACACTTGCTTCCTCTCTCATTCAGAGCTGTGTGACTACGTCGTTGGCGAAATTCTTCTTTGGGAGATCAAACAGCAGTAGCTATCATGGCGGTGACGATGTTAACGGGGGCAGTAGGTAACGGCGGGATTGGAGGTACAACACGTAAAAGTAATAAGCGAAAGAGAGGATGTAATTTTCCATTCTAGCTTCTCTCTTTTCTGCTGCTCATTAACCATGGCTCTTGGAAGAAATCACGGGTTACGCACGTGTGGCTCTTTCTTCTCTTGGGCATCATTGGTTCTCGCTCTACGTTGTTCTGGGTATATTGTGGCATTAGCGCTCTTTGTTTTTTTTTCTCTATTGGAAATGGTAAAATCCTTTTTGGCATAACGAATATGATATTTACACTCGTGCTCTTTGTTCCTTGGTCTTCTACCGTCTGTATAAAACTTTTGAATGTGTCCAAAAAAAAATGAGATGTACTAATTGAAACATTAACACGATTTCCATGCAAGTATCAGAAAAAGAAAGACTTTATCCACGTGCAAATACGCAGTCTTGAATTACTATTTGATTTGTTCATGTCCAAATGCCTTCCTCACTAAAGAGACGTGATTTTGGAGAAACCAAGAGCGAATGGCACACTTGTTATCTCCAATTGCTATACCTCTAGGCTCGTAAACTGACATGCATAGTATGTATGTAACCCTTTTGTGGCATACATAGCCCCGAACGCCTGGCACCGTTTGCACATATTGACACCCAAACGCCTTGCACATCATGATAACGATAAACATTATAAATGCACCCCATCCTTCATGTCTCGGCAACGCTGGCAGTATTTTCTGTGCCTGGTACATCTACTTTTTGCTTCTTAGTATCCGGACCCTCTGCATTCGCATTGCCATTGGGAGCCACATTGCTGACATCCTGCAATGCCGCCCTCTCCCTCTTAACACCATTTGGTCCATTTCCATTGGCAAATGTAGGGGGTTTGTAAGCACCACGATTGGCACTAGGGCTCATAGCAAAGTTGGGTGTACCCGGCATACCAATTCGTCGATTGGCGTCGAGATGCGGGTTCACTACATTCGGGCGGTTGAAAGAGCCTGTCGATGTAACGCCAGGCCGTTGGGATGCTGGTTGAGGGGCGGGAGGAGCGCCGATCGCTTCGCGTTTGATAGGTGTACTACGTGCATGGTCGATACCAGGAGTTCGCTTGTCCTTTGGAATGGGAGATTCTGCGTTGGGGTTGAATTGCGGGAGGTTATTTAATGTAGGTGTTTCTGCCGCTTGCAGTAGTTCAGCAGCACGAGAGGTAACAAATCCAACAGGTGGTCGTTGATTCTGAGCTGCTGGATTTGCCGTAGGCGGAGCCGCTGCTTGACCCTGTTGTCCCGGGCGCTGTTGGTTATGTGCTTGCTGAGCTTGTGGAGGCATAGGTCTGGAGGGTTGGTTGTTAGGAGCATGCTGATTTTGCTGTCCGACAGGTCTTGATGCACCCCCGTTTTCTGCGGCAGGTGGAGGCATATTCCCGCTATTTTGCGCTGGTCGTGCTTGCTGCTGAACCGGCGTCTGAGGCTGTCGTCCATTTGGCATTTGAGGCGAGGGCCTTCCCGGTCCTTGATTAGACGGATGCTGTTGTTGTGCTACTGGATGGCCACGACCTGCTTGCATCGGCCTGCCAGTAGGCTGTCGAGGAGGGGCTATGTTTCTGACAGGAGAGTTACGACCAGACGATACGCCATTTGGTCTTGACAGCTCGGCAGTGCGTGATGATGTGGATTCAGAAGTAGGAAAAGGCCCCGGCAAAGAAAATTCGTCGCCATGGCCCTCAGAAACATCAACACCATCAAAGAGATTTTCATCGGCTTCATCGTCAAAATCGGCTCCAAAGGACTCGTTGCTGAGTTGTTCAGTACGGGTTCGTAGAATCTGATCGGGTCTTGCTGGTGTGATTTGAGCTTCTTGCTTTACTATAGTTTGTGGCTCAGGCTGTGGTAGTTGTGGTGCAAAGTCGGCATGCCGGTATAGGCTGTCCTCTTGAAACTTGACAGGCTTTACCTTCATGGCTTGGACCTTTTTGAGGTATTCCTTGTCGTACAAACAATTGCCGAGAACATTACCAAAAGTGCGTAGAGCACGTTTCAGACCATCTGTTGCGGCCTCTTTCTTGGCTTTCTCGAACGATGCGGCTTTGCCTTTGCCGTTTTCTATCGATCCATAGCCAATGTCCTGAGAGTGGGTCAGTGTGATCCAGATGACCGGCAGTGGTCACACGTACTTCGTGGTATGTGCCGTCTTTCAGTGTGATCCTGACCACTATGGAGAGCCCAAGGCTCACCTTGCCGTTTTGATGCTCGTCGACCTGCCCTCGTTAGTCCGTCTTTTTTTGCCACTGGGAACATAAACCCATACATAGTCAATCTGCACTTGCCCCAATGAGCTCGACCAGCCATTGAATCCAAAGACCTCGTTCGCTAGTGCTATTGCTTTGTTCCCCTCCAAGTACGCCACTCTACCACCACCATTACCGGGTCGCTGAGATATGTATTCGGGACCAAGTTGTTTGTTTAGTCTGCTTTGAAGTGTAGCGATTTCTGATGCTGTAAAGCCGTTCACGACGCGCTCTTCGAAAGGGTTCTTGACGTTGCCGCCACGGTACTGATCGCCTGGCCTGTAGTGGGATTAGTCCACGTTTCCTAAATGTGTATTGCTGCTGTCATAGACTTCCAGAGTGAACTTTACATACGCAGGCATTTTTGGTGCTGTCACGGTGTGGCGATCATCAGTCGCCGCTCTGATGGGGTTGAGGCCTAGTAGATGAGGATGACGCGCCGCGCCGTGGTAGAAGGAACGCGATCGCGCTAGTCCCGCACTCACGTGCACACAAGGCAGCATCGCCCGTCGATTACTGCACTAACAATTCCTAACTCGATCGAGATAGTGCGTTTGTTTTGGAACGAAGAAGCCTTGTCTAAACATCAAAAAAAAATTGGATCATATTGTTGCCTACGACAGTTCGATCGCGACGTGTCCCTCTTGCATGGCCGAAGGAGAGAACATTTCTAAGGAATAGATCAACGCCTTGCCGTGATGCAACGAACTGAATGGCACGGGTCGCCAACAGGGTCTTGTCAAAACTAATGTCATTGCATACAGGATGTCAGCATTCCTCGGTCCGTTCCCGTTATGGCGTGACCACGATGTGCATATCTATGGACATCTGCTTGCATCCGTTACGTTGTTATTGGATAGACACGAGCATCAACACCAATAACAAAAAAGCTTAATCGACTGGAGAAAGTTTTCACGCGATAACTCGCAGGTCCAAAGCTGGTCCTCTTTGGCCGTTCCTGTGTCGTTCAAAAGGACATGTAGGCTTTCGTGAGTAACATTGTTCCCAGTGTTTGAAGCGCCTTGTTGAGTACCTCAAGCTGCCTTGCTCCCTCCTGCTGCTTCCAATAACCCAGAGACGGTCGTGATTCTATAACCCCTTCTCTTCAGTTCCGGAAGCACCTTTCTCAGCATCGGAAGTGTCCATTCTCGCCTATCATGACATATGATGATGCTCCCAGGCCGCACCATACTCAGCACATGCCGTGCATTCATACTGGGATAAGGAATCTGCGGATCATGTGGATAGACACTACCCAACACCATCTGGTAGTTCATTTCCCTAACCTGTCTGCGCATCTTCGTGCTGAAGAAGCCCGACCCGGGTCGGAAGTATCGTGGCGGGTGCGGCAAATTA
>JAODYC010000001.1:403686-428515 GCA_026262405.1 Curvularia hawaiiensis | reverse complement strand
TTGCCCAGTTCCATCCCAGCTTTTACTGCTTCCTGCAGGGCGGTTTCACGTCCGCCGACCTGGCCACCAATGACAAAGAATGTGGCCTTTGCTTCATTCTCTCCAAGTAGTTTGACGATATCCATTGTATATGTCGAAGGAGCGTCGTCAATCGTCAGAGCAATGACTTTATCCATCTCTCCTCCATGCTGTCGCAGAGCAGAAGCCGGCACGTGCCATAGCACATCTGGCCACTTTTGTTGGAAATAGCGTATCAGGAGATTTGGTGGCTTATAAATGACGTAAAATGGAAAGACAAAGGTGAACAATACACACAAGGCGGTGATCATTGTGTAAATGCGTCGCCGGCGTGCAGCGCGTGTGTAGGGCAGGCGGAAGATGCGCAGGGGGAATCGGGGCATGGTCTGCCGTTTCTTGGTGGACACTCTGGCTCCAACGAGGACATAATTATCGAGGTTAACGAGGACCTTCCTGTGTAAATGCACAGGTGAAAGCTAGCATGGCCACGAATTGGTATTGGACTAAGAGTAGTTGGTGGATAAGGTGGTTGAGGGGGCGGTCGCGAGAACCGAACATGGTCTAGTGCAGGCACGTGCAAGGTGTGGATCGCGAATTTCAACTGGAAAGTTTTCTGTTGGCAATTCGAGTTCCCTTGAACTTCAATCCGCAACGCCACAACGACTGCTTCTCGACAACACTCTCATATCGCCATACGCCCTCTAGTTCACAATCTACCGATGAAGCGAAGGGGGCAGACAGCAAACGAGTCGGCTGTTGATCGCAGTGTCATTCGTACGCATGAACGAGGCACTCTTGAGCTATGTGATCAGTTCTTGAGACGCGTCAACTTCCATCCCATCCTCATCTCCACGGATGAGTGCATAACAACATCACCTCGACCGCAACCTTGATTTCCACATGTAAACTCAGGAACCAATTTGTCACGCTTGTTCGAACAGATCCACCTTCGATACAAGCCCTCTAAGAATGTTCCAAGAATGATACTGTGGGCGTTTAATTGACCTGGCTGCCTCACGTCGCATGGCTACTCAGGTCTCATTGCGCCCATACATCTCTGTGGCTGAGAATGTGCTTCCATTACCATGGATCAGACACGTCCTGTAAATTAAATTGCATGCACGTTGTATTGCCAAGGTGTGGCGTTTGTGATATCTTGTAACGAGCTAATTACAGTAACAGCGGCGGGTGGTATGGACTGCGCCTCAGGATGAACGCCTCAATGTGATAGTGTCGATATTGATGCAGGAACTGCGTAGTCCCTGCGCTCGCATGAGCATTATCGGTTAACCACCATCCTGGCGCCATACGAGATGCAGAACATCCAACAATCTAGCGAGCTTACATGTTGCGTGATGTTCCCAGATCGGGTGTCTATTGCTGCATACGTTGAACTGCTTGTCACCTGTGTCACGGTGCTTGTTTCAACCTAGGTGAGTAGTGCGTAGATCCAAAACCTCTCATGCACAGATTCGACCTCGAATTTCTCCGACCGGTCGATCACAAGCAGCGAGGCTGAGACTTGACAACTATAACGGCGGAAATGCGGCTTGGAATTGTCCACGCGCTGTTGTAGCGTAGCGTCAAGTTTCTGAAACCTGGTGGATGTAACTCTTGGCGTGTGCAGTGCAACCAACGACTAGCAAAATCTTGCCTCTGCTACCGACGGATCCTCCGTAGATGCAAGTTCGCCGACTAGTATCGCATGATTCGAGGCTGATGACGGTACAAAGCCAGATCGCGTTCGCCTTGCAAAAAAACGAACGGGACGGTTGCTAGCGTTTCATCGGCTACGTGTCGCCGTAGTGTAGCGTTAGATTCGCGATCAGTCCTGTTCATGTAAAGACAAATAAGCGCTCGGAGGGCGACTGTATTAGGCTGACTAGTCGAAGCGCCGACCACCTTCTCGAACTTAGAAGCTTCGTCATGTCGAGAAAGAACATGAGTAGCAATATGGGGTAATCCTCGGTCTATGTCAGGTCGGCGCTTACCCCTGCCGAGCTTAAGAGGCAACACTGTTGCTCTCCGACCACGTATACTTTATGTATTGGAAGTGTGGCAGAGTTCCGGATAACACTTGGTCTGGGATACAAGGCAGCTGCTTGTTTCTGATCGGTGTGAACGGCTTCCAGGTACGGATTGAGTAAGCGGGTGCGGTTCAAAGGCAAGGAACGGTCTAAGCAGCGGGAAGGTTTCGACATGAAAAGGGCCGATACCGACGCAAGTGTACAGGCCCGAAAGGTTGGACTGGGAAGGACCTTGAACCGGCCAGCGTGGACCATGTTCCAAAAGTTCCGCGAACTTGGGTAAGGTTTGCGGGAGGTGACACCGCAGCTCGGGTAAGCTGACAGGTGAATATCCGTAATATCACCTCGTAAACGCCTACTTCGCCTTTGTAGGGGGAACTTCGGTAGGCCGGAATCAGCCTTCCCAGCATCTGACTAACAAGACTGCGACTGAAGAGTGATTTGAGATTGAGATAAGGTTTGGCTAAGATCGGCACATGCACATATGTCATGCATGTTGATAGGGCCGTTGCCCGTGGCTGTCCCCTCATACTACGTACTACAATCCGGGTTGGGCCTGCGGGCTTCCCATGCGGCCGCAGGTTTACCGATGGACGTGCTGTGACAAACGCTTCACCGGTAGGGCGCTTGTGTCAGGCTTCTTCACGAAGATGTGGAGAGCGGCGGGTTGCCTAACCTAACAGGCTTTGGCGAGCCATGGTGCGACACTGAAACAGTGTGGCTTTGTACGCTTGGGAGACGACATCATGTGGTGGAGTAGAGATAGGGTGTGGAGAAGGTATATGTCTTGTATCCAAATTCTACGTGCTTATAATCTTACAAAGTCGTGGATGCATTAAATTGTACACAAGGCTTTAAAGAGCCCCCTTGCGAACGATGTCGTCATGGAAGTGGAACGGTCGGTAACCGAGATTGTAGGCTTACGGAGTCTTGGGCTTCTTCTTTCCGATGTTGTATCCCCAGCCCCGAAGCGTCTTGACGACCTTGGGCAGTACGGCGGCAGTGATTGGTACGCGGAAGAAGATCAACGATTTGTGGACTAGGTAAGCCAGACCTAGCTGGGTCCAGATTGCTGTAGCTATTGTCAGCCATGGCGAAATATTGACAGCAGGAAGCGGGGTGTGACATACATGCATCTGCCCCACCATTATGTCCCACGGCCCTCCCAGCTTCTACGTAGCCTTCTCTATCAGTAGCCTCTGTGATGTCTTCTTCTGCACCTGCTTCGGCCGGCTTTCTACCCGCATTGGGGAGGACTAAGCGCACGATGCTCCAAAGCGCATCCTTCAGGACTTCCTCATAATGCCCAATCCTATCGGTACCCAGTAGGCGCACTGCTAAGAAGCAGAGAGGGAAGTCAATAACCGATAGTCCAAGATACACGGCCAGCGCTGTCCATCCATATTCTCGAGAAAGTTTCTTGAGCCGCTGCGATACCGAAGGAGCCGGCTCTGGGCTGCCGAGGTGGGGTGTAGGGTTGTGTGACCCAGTATGAGGCTTGTCGCTCTTGAAGCGCAGAGAACGGAAGCGGCGGGCTAGGGTAGAGCGCTGATAGCGGAAGAAGAGCAGAGCAGATTGCTCAAGCGTTCTATTGACAGGGCGCCGCCGTACCGAGGGTGGTGTGGATGTGAAAAAGCTGCGCAGGAAGGGTGATGCCGGTCGCGCCGTGCGACTTGTGGTGGTACTTCCAAAGAGCAGCTGGCCGGGGCGGACGGCTGCGACGCGTGGCTTCATTGCATGAGTGATCTGGAGGAGGAAGAAAGGTGAGTAAAACGCTCCCCACGTGGGCGCCAGTCGTTTCAGACTCCGTTACGTCGCGAGCTGTTCCAGAAGTTCATGCCAAACCAAGACGTCTAGGCAGCGTCACTGCGGCGTGATAATTTGGCCAGGGTCCATGGGCCGGAACAACTGTTTCGCCATTGCCGAGACAAAGTAGTACGGTATTGCACAGCCGGCCTATTTCCGTGCTGGGCCAAGATGGATTCCACCCTTCGGCTTCTATATTTGACTTGTCATTTCGCGTGTGCCCAAGCGTCCCAGGTCGACAAGGCGAAGCCACATGACTCTTTGCACTGCACGACTATCAGAGGCACCGTGGCAGCGGATCACGGCCCCCTTTGGATTCGCCCCTCGTGTCCAAACAGGCCCACGCAAGACCTTCCTTGAGCGAGTCCAACGAGTCGCTACCCGGAAGAGGGTCACTCCAGCAATCCGACTGTCTGCGATGGGGCCGCGGTCGGTGCTTGGCCACTGAGTCGTGCAGGCTGGTGGCCGGATGTTGTCTGAAGGACAAGTCGGAGCTCAACGAAGCGAGTGCTGGTGGTGTGAGGCACTGGCAGCCGCGGAGCCACAACACTGAGATCCAGGGACGTTCCGACTGCTGGATGCCGTACTCCGTATTGCGCTGCCATCTCGTCAAGGCGTACCGTCTCCAGGGAACCGCAGTGACGGCTCGCATCCTTTGGCGCACCTGGTTCTGGCCTTGTCGCTGCAGCTGCCGTCACCACTATGATGCAAGAAAAGACTGGGGGGTAGGGGAGGGTTTTCCCATCTCGCGCAGCTTCGCAACGAGTTGCCTGACGAAAGCGTCAGCATGCATTAGCACAACCAGAGCCAAGCCGAGTGTCGCGAACTCTCGAAGCATGTTTCCCCCAAACTGCTGTTGCAGTCCTTGTCAGAACAGGGTTAGCTGGATGCCTCGTTGGGCATGCAACGTGGGCGGCGTGCACATGCATGGATGCAAGCAGTAGTATGTACCGTACTACTACCAAGTACGTGCGTACGTACGTACGTACTACGTACATCCAGTATACGCGCTGCATCATCCTCGGCGCCTTACTAGACACCTTTGGCCTCGCTCTGCTTACCAAGACGCCTTGGACGGTGTACCAGAGGGGCCCGGTTAGTCATCTTTGCTGCTCGGGCATGTGGCGCCCGCCCTCCGCCAGGCGTCATGTACAACAATCACAATGGCTTTTGAAGCGTCACGCCAGCGTCCGCGATCGCGTGCCGTGTGGGAAATCACAGAGGCTGCATGACGAATTCTAAAATGCGGGGCGGCACGCGTAGCATTTATGGCACAATCTAGCGTGCGGGCCCAGCTCGCTCTCTATTCACGAACCTGTTCACTGGTAGCGATGGCCCCCCGTTGTGGAGCACCAGAGCGCCCCATTTGCCCAACACGACCGTTTCACGACGGGCACTGCATTGTCATGCTCGCCGCGCGCATGCGGACTTGCTACATGCTACATATACGTGGCGTCGTGTTGGAAAGTGATGGGGGGTGGCGTGGATTCGGGTCCCAAGCGGTGGTGGCACAAGTCACGGCCGTCGTGGTGAAAGGCGTTGGAATCCTACGGCCACAGCCGGCCTCTAACAGAGTCCAACGTCTTAATTAGCCTAATCCGTTCTGACAAGGTATCGCTTGTCTCCCCCTGCTCTGCAGTGGGCGAGTCGTTAGTACTCGAATGGCATGCTCACGCCTGCCTGGCGACGCGTGCTGCCATTCCCGGCACCTTTGGCAATGCCGAACTGGCTCGCAGCATGCCGCGCAGCGTCTGGCCGCAGCGCCCTGCTGCCGTGGAGCTCCTCCCTTTGCACGACTCCTATACTGTGTCAGAGGCACTACCAACACGGCTCGGTGTCTTGATTGCGAGGCCCAGCGAAAGTTTGCAAGTCGAAGAATTAAAGTTTCCGGCGTCCCCTCACCCCTGCAACCGCACCAGTCTCAAACTTTGAGCTTTGCTTTAGCTGATGGGTGCTATGGGGGGCACCATTATTCATTTCCCTAGACTTAAACCCGTCCTTTTGCAGCCCCGTCGCCCGGCTGATTGGTCCGCGGCCACACGCAGTGCTGCTGGGTGCCGACATGCCAGGACCGCGAGCACAAGGGCTTCTCTCTGAACGGCGTAGCTTCGCACCCCCTGCTAGCTCGGCTGAACTCTGGAGTTGATCGCCCTGCCCCTGCACGCCTCGGCGCCGTTGGGTGACCCCCCTGCCCGACCAGGGCCCCGGCTGCCTCTTCACATTATTCGGCGGGACGATACTGTGCTTTGGTGTGTTACACCCATTCCTTCGCTTCACAGCTTGACAGCGCCCAAAACGGCACGCTCCCGGAGCCAACTGTTTGAGGCTTTGTCTAGGCTCATACCTTGCGTAGCTGCATGGTCTTTTGTTCAGGATCTGCCTGTTTCTCCACGTGGAGTCGTCTCATCAACTGCCCTCTTAATATGCTTTGGTATATAAATCACTTCCCGCACTACGTCCTCGCACCGCCTGCATTGCGCTACACTACCTGTCACCTTTTCTGGCTAACATCTTTTTCCTTTTCAATACTACGCTCCTTATCTTGTCACCACTGCAGCCAATAATTCCACCATCAATTCCTCCTTCCTCTCTCGTTTAGTCTAACGCATATCAATCTGCTTAACAACGCACTATCGCCAACAACGTCGACATGGGTGGTAACACTGAATATATAGCTGGCCATGGCTACCTCTCCCTCGGCCAGGCTGTGAATGTTGCTCAAAACAGCGAAGGTGGTGTTGACCAACGCCTCGCTCAGTTTCTCGAAAAACGCCTTGCTGAAGTCTGGGCCAAACTCAACGCCCAGCCTCGATCCTACATTCTTCCACCAGACGAGTTTGCTCTCCTGAATTACTATCGCATACGGTTCGGAGACAACGAGTTAGTAAGAAACGCCACTAAACGTTTTTGGGACAACCACAAGGGCAGCCAATAGCCTGGGCCACATTTCTTCTGCGCACGCTACCAAACGACGACAACATATTTTTAGAGCAGCAGTCGCACTGCATCCTTTTTTCGAGCGACACCACCGCCCTAGTCTCGGCGTTACCTTTATTGTGTCAGACGCTTATTTATTGTATCATTCAGGGAGGCTATAATTGCCCCCGCAACTTACGATTGAGAAGGTATATACCAACGTCCCTTGCTGTCAACTCGACACATTGACTAACACCGTATAGCAGTCGCCAATTGACGCTGGCTTGTTTATTGAGCGTTTCAACATTTATATCAGCAAATCTGGACTTTTCTTTGCAAGATACCTCTGAGCACGGAGTTTGCGGCGTTTTGAGCATCATACCACTACCGACCGGTTCCCGAAATCCTACGGGGCATCATGTATGGTCGGAGTTACGAGAGCGATGGAGTCTTTGGATGGAGTCATCATGGACTGATAGAACCGAAACGGATGTCACTTGGGCGAGCAGCGCCTGGCTCGCTCCTCATAACAATGTTTCTAATGCTAATCACGCTATCTCAATCCACTTCCGTTCTTCTACCGGCCTCAACGGAGCCCCATGCTCAAGCTCTCTCACTAAGAGAAGGTACTTCCAACAAATCTTCTCTACTTGAGTGCCTACAGGTTGTGCCACCAGTCCTCAGTCCGGTCGGCGGATGTGGAGCCATTCTCATGGAACACACCTTTGCCTTGTCGTACGGTCAACCATTTGTCGGTGAATACAATCCACCTGATTGCAGCTTCAACAGAGTTGTTCTCAACTTCACAGTCACTTCTGCTGGACGGCAATTTGACAGACTCGCTCTAATGTTTCTCGGTGATATCGAGGTCTTCCGTACTTCAACTGCAGAGCCGACCCCAAACGGCATCATCTGGAGCTACGTCAAAGATATGACTAGCTACATTAGCCTGTTCAAGAAACCACAAAAGATCATTTTCGATTTGGGAAATCTCATTGATGATACATATACTGGATCCTGGAACACAAAGCTGACTGCAACCTTCTTCACCGCTGAAGACGACATCGAACCTGCAGCAGTTATCCTTCCAATCTCCGCTAGGAAGGCTGATGAAGATTCTTCAAGCGCTTTTATTGTGCCAGAGACTCAAGCAGTCGACACCATTGTGCTGCCAAAAAACGTTGAGAAAGCAGTTGTGACTATTTCCGCTTGTGGGCAGGCTACTGAGGAGTTCTGGTGGAGCAACGTACTTTCATCAGATACGACTGTCTTTGGAAATGATACAACACTATATGGCCATTCGCCCTTCAGAGAGCTTCGACTATTGATTGATGGACGACTTGCCGGAGTTGCCTGGCCTTTTCCAGTCATCTTTACTGGAGGCGTTGCTCCCGGATTCTGGCGACCCATTGTAGGCATAGATGCGTTCGACCTCCAGGAAGACGAAATTGACATCACGCCTTTCTTACCACTGATTAATGACGGCAACCCTCATACGTTCGAAATCCAAGTTATCGGTATTGACGACAATGGAAGCGGCGCGGGTACGTTTACGACGGCTATCGGGTCCAACTGGGTTGTCACTGGCAAAGTCTTTGCTTGGCTTGACTCGAGTAATACGACTATTACAGGAACAGAACCTATCTCTGGTTCTTCGAGCTCAATGAAATTGTATTCTGCAATCAAGCAAGGTACCAACAGCAGCGGCGTCGTGGCTCTTGACTACTCAATACAGGTTTCCCGAACCGTATACATCGAGTCCATATTGCACACCGCCAAAGGACCGAAGACAGTCACATGGAGCCAGAACTTGACCTTCTCTAACATCGGAACTCTTAATAATAAAGGGAACGACCAAATCGTGGACCAGCTTACGATTGGCAAACAGGCGACATTGGCAGGTTACTCCAAGGCTTTTGAATACCCTCTTTGGGTCAGCTCATCTTACAATGCGCCATCAGGCGGTAATCTTACCATTCATGCGAGCATGAAGCGGGAAAAAAACGTGCAGCAGCTGAGTGACTTGGCTTTTCCTAACATCTGGAAGACATTCGATTACACTCGCCTTCCTTCAACGTCTCCCTCTGACCATTCATTTCTTGGCTCCGGCATGACCAACTCGCAGAACGGCACAGCATCCTACCTGTCGGTTCCCGCGCAGAAGAAATCATATAGTTCCGGAAGCACGGAGCAGCATCTGACGCTCAACGGCATCGCCATGCCACGCCCAGTGACGGCGCTGCACACTGGCACGAGCGACCCCGACCCTGCAGGGCAAGCACAGTCAGCAGGACTGCCATCCCAAGAACTCTATCAAAGAGACATAATCGCAACCAACGACTCGGTCGTGTATGACAACGAGGGTTATGGCGGTCAAAGCGCCACCACTTCCAGCACCATCTTTAGCGCCCCCTGGGAGCAGCAGGTCAACCGCGCCGGTCACAGTGGGGCGGGCGAATTTGCGAAAATGCAAGTTAAGGCCATGCTAGGTCGCGGACCCGCTTGAGCGGGGGAGGCGGTTCTTTTTTGGTGCAAAGGTGGAGAATTCGAGAAATCGTGTGGTTGCGGATATAGGGAGGGAAAGTTTCGCGGCCACATGTAAGCAACGCATCTTCGGATCTGTCAAAAAAAAACGATGTGGCACGACAGGCGAATACGGGGGCGGATGTCTGGGGTACATTAGCTATCTATTTCCTATTGATTTCCTATCGTCAAAGAAGTTGTTGTTTTCGGCCTTTACTTTTACTTTCTCTGGCAAACCGGTAATGACCACCATGTCCCTCTAGGGATAAGAAGGGGGAGGGGGTGGAGAGGAAGGGCTTACGAGCAACGCCGTTCATTTTTCTTCTTTGGTAATTTGTGTAAGCAAGGGGTAGTTCCACTGCATACTACGTGCATACATGCTTCTCCCGTTGTCACACTACATATGTACAGTCCTGGATCAGCCCTCCAAGCGCACGTCATGTGGCACTGTTAGTTTTCCCTGTTGAACCATATCTTCCTAGCCATCGGAAGGGCATGTCGGCCTTACCCATTCGAGATGACAAGGACCCTCGTGCGCACGTCCGATACGAAAGCGGTGGTGCTGCCCCCTCCTCCTCTCCCCTGACGCCGGCACCAGCGCAGTGGCCTCATCCGAAGAAAAGCCCCAATGGCGGATGTAGTCATTGCCCTTCCGCCGCATCTTTTCTTGGCCCTTCCCTTTGATCCCTTCTTTGGCAATCCCTATGCGTCACAATTGCGCCACTAAATCTCCGTCCTTCTGTCCGTCACATCTGTTGTGTTACGCAGAGTCAATACCCCCGCCCTTTCCCCCCAATTTGCAAATCTTATAAGCAACATGCGCCAAGGTGATGCTAAGCGCTGTTGCGTGCTATACGCGAGGAAGGGGCTTTCCTTAACCAGATTATTATTTCTTTGCTTTGCAACGAATCACATTGTCGTTTTGACAGTCTGTAATCATGCAGCTGCCGCTTCGCTTGATATTACTACTTCGATACATTATTTCTAGAGTTTATAGGATGCATACATCCGGAAGCAAGCAGTTGTAATGGGTGCAAAGACCATGATCAGGCATCAGGGTACATGGTGAGGATCGCTTCAGATTTGGATTGGCGGTAATCCACCGGGGCAGGGGAGCACCCTGACCTTATCGCACCGGACATACCGAAATGACGGCCCTTTTATTTTTACTTCCTATGTTTTTGGCCAAGTTTGTGTGTGGCTAAGACGCCGCGAAGTGCCCGTTTGGATATCATACCGCCGCCTGCTGCGCGGTCGTAGTAATGGAGTCCTTGGCTATATAGCAGTTGCTTGTGGTGATAAGCAAGCTTGCCTGAAACCTGGTCCCAGGCACAAGCGAAAGGTAAAAAAGGATGTGGGGAATACATACAGGCAAAGCAGACATGTACGGTCGCAAAGTGTTTTTGCTATATTGCATTTTTCAAACAGGAGCTTCTTCAAGGCCACTGTCTACTGTCATTGCCTGTTAAAGCAAATGCCTTGGCAGCTACATAGCGCGCTTAATGTAGGTTTTCAAACCGTGTCCAGCCAAGGGTTGTCGTTTGCTTTGACGCGCGCTCCCGCCGGGGGTGCGTGTAAGCGGGAGATTTGCAGCGCATCCGTGCACACGCTGCGTCCCCTCGTGGCAAGCCTGAAACGCGGGTAATGTGCTTTGAACCGTCGTCTCTTTGTCACTGGGATTGGCTGCATGAATTCGAGGAGAATAGACCACTCTCACGCGACAAGACCAAGCAGATCCCGGTTACCTCCGACTTGCCTACATACTCAACTTTCAGCATCAGTAATCCAGGAATCTTTAGAGTTTTCCTCCCCGGCATAATGATGTCATGCCTCTTTGTCCAAGCATCTGGGCCTCCTGCCTTCGGTACATTGTCGTCGCAATCAGCGGGCTTTGCCGCTGACTTCTTGGCTTTTTGACTTTCCGACCCCTAACTAAAGACAAAAATTGATCGTATCGGGAAATTCCTTCTTTCCGTCGTGTAAGATTCATGGCCATTGGGGGGACGAGGCCATGGCTCGGCGCTGCAAAGAGTAAATCCTTTTCCCTAAACGTCACTTTGAATACGGCACTCACTGCCGTGTCTATCAATTTCGGATGCCGAAGGGTCCTCGAGTCATGGAGGTCGACTCCCAATGCTCCTCTTCAGGTTATCTTTCTTGCGATCCAGGCAGTCAGGCTTCCACCTAATACAATGCTGAAGTCACGAATAGAGACCCTGTCATACTTAATACAAGAGTGTTTCGCATATGCTGTAGTTTGTGGAAAAATTCTCGTATGTTTATTGACAGCTGTCGTAACTCTAATACTCGCCTAGACGTAACACAACGGATAATCCCTCTCAATATAGTACGCACGGCAGCCTAACGCAGGTGTGTAAATTGACAAGCCAGGGTAGGCACGCCTCACTCGGTTGTGTGGCGAATGTTAGGGTTTGGGTGTATGGCGGCCCACGATGATTGTACTATGCGAAGATGGGGGCTGAAGTCCGCTTCACGCCTGAAAGGCGATGCCGCGGCCCGCAAACGAAAACGGCCGATTAGCGTCACCGCTAAAATATCGGTTACAATAGTAGAAGTCGCGAGAGGCGTTTCTGTTCCCATCTCGCGAAGTAGCTTCGAAAAGCTTGCATTGAACTGCCGAGAAGGTGGTGATGGCTGCGCAGTATGCCCTGTTTAGGCATAGCCATGGCTGAAGAAACTCAGTCCCCCTTACCTGCCCCCACGATCGCTAGACACAAGACGTACTACTAGTAATCTGCGCAAGTAGCTCATAATTGCAGGCCGATGGCATACGCGAGATGTGATCGGCCCACTTGTATGCCGAAGTCGCCTTGTCTTGTGCGGCATCCAGCACCGCCAGCCGTCCGTCGGACCATCGGACGTACCCCTTCGTGCACACATGATGCGTTGCAGTGTACGAAGCAAACTCCAATCCCAGACTGTATTGGACCCCCAGAAAGATGCTGCAGGGACAATGGCCTCATTTGCCGGCGTTACCGTGCTGAGACACAATAAAGATCTAGAAGGAGAAGGCCGGTCGATCATGGCAAACTTATCACACCACCAGCTGGGGGAAGAGGCCGCAGAGAAACTCTATTTCAGGTTTCGGTGCCTCGGCGCAACGATGTGGCTTGCAAAGGTGTTTGGCTTGATAACGTCGGGAGAAGGCCCGGTTAGATGACTTCAGCTAGACCGCTGCTTGCACAAGACTCATAGACCTGGCCAGACTGCGAAGATGTTTAAGCAAAGTAGGGCTGCTGTAACAGTACCGCCTGGTCTGGGGAGTGCTCCCGGCTTAACGTGGAACATTCACACGGAAAGTAAAGAAATAGTGCGGCAACTAATGTTTGCTTGGGATCCATCTCCAGGCCAATAGGATACTTTGTCCGCAAGTTGTTGTCACAGGCAAGAAACTGGTAGATTGGTCGGCTTACTCTCCAGGTACAGAGCTAACGGCAAGGTCCAGGCACGGACAACTTGAGGGTAGAAAGGGGGAGTTCGAGGATAGCCTGGAGGACTTTTCGTCGTTTCCGCTCGTTTGTTGAATCAGCAAGTGCCAAGGAAACAATCGCCGGTGATCTCATCACTTGATGGTCACGTGCACTCACGTGGGGTTGTGGACGTCATCAGAAAGACGTCCTCTCAACTTCAAAGAAGCCTGGTCAATGCAGGGAAACGAAATTGAACTGTCCAGACTCTCCTGATCAAGGTGGACATGTGGCAGCGGGCTAGCAACTTTGCCATGGAGCGAACACATGGGGAACGATGGGGAATGATGGGGAATTGTGGGGACTGGCGCCTTTTCGATGCTTGTGACTCGTCGACTTGGTGCCGCTTCCTGATTCCTGCGTGGCGCCTATGACTGAGCACTGCAGATTTCGGTCGCCTTCCACCATGTCGCAACGACTCCGTCACCAACTTCCAACCCTCTGTCCAGATTGTTGCATGAGACGCTATGACCGAGCCATCCCCCCCAAAACTGATCGCAGACGATGATAAACCCGCAGAACAGCCCCAAGAGCACAAGCTCGTAGCTGAGACTTCTCTTAAACCCGGTGACAAGGCCGAAGATACACTAAGGGTCACCCGTGGGGTAATCCGTGTACCTTCTCCAGGTCCTTCCCTTGTATCCATAGACGATCCCACCAACATACGGCTTGGTCGAAACCCAGACTATGTCCCCTGGTATCATGGGAGACAGCCTTCTCGCTCTCCTGCTCCGCCAAGGACTTTGAAAAGCAGGGTACGAATCTCATGGGCGGCCAACAAAGGTTTGGCCCTCGTTTTGATCGCGCAGTTGTTTGGTACACTGATGAATGTCACAACACGAATGTTGGAAATAGAGGGCAACGACGGTAAGTGGTTTTCTTGGAGGCGACGGCCAGCCCGCTAATACTGTTACAGGCAAGGGTTACCATCCATTCCAAATACTTTTCGCTAGAATGAGTATAACAGTCCTGTGTGCTTCGTTGTACATGTGGTATAGAAAGACGGAGCACTTTCCATGGGGTATGAAGGAGGTGCGCTCATTATTGATAGCTCGAGGCTTGACCGGCTTCTTTGGAGTCTTTGGCATGTACTGTAAGTGACGAGTCTTGGTAGTCTTGGGCGGTTCCTACAAACTCTTCTACTCATATCAAAAGTCATTATGCTGACTTCTCACAGATTCTCTGCTGTATCTTCCCCTTGCTGATGCAACAGTCATCACTTTTCTTTCCCCCAGTCTTGCTTGCTGGGCATGCTCCTACCTCATTAATGAGCCTTTTACACGGATGGAACAAATAGCAGCCTATGTCTCGCTCTTGGGCGTTGTTCTAATTGCGCGCCCCGTCTCCCTCTTTGCTGCCCTTTCTAAAGAGCCTGTGCCTCTTGCCAGCAGCGACTCAGACCTCGTCCTTGCGAACACGACTACTACTTCTCCCGATCGTCTTGCTGCGGATTACGATTCTGTGACGCCCAAACAACGAGCAATGGCAGTAGGGATAGCCATGCTTGGCGTGCTTGGATCTGCTGGTGCCTATACAACTATTCGCTGGATTGGAAAACGGGCACATCCTCTTATGTCCGTCAATTACTTTGCGACCTGGTGTACGATTGTCAGTATCGTAGCCATGCTTACCATGCCAGGGGTCGGTTTCCTACTGCCAAATAGCCTCAGGGACTGGTGCTATTTGATATTCCTAGGCATCTGTGGATTTGTGATGGTATGTTATGTAGTATTTGTCAAGTATCATCTGGCTGACGCGAGATAGCAATTCCTCCTAGCTGCAGGTCTACAACATGAAAAGTCGTCTCGTGCCACCAATATGCTCTACACCCAAATGCTGTTTGCTCTGACGTTTGACAAGCTTATCTGGGGAACAACACCCGGTGCCCTCTCCATCATTGGCTCGTCACTCATCCTAGGCTCTGCAATATACGTTGCGATGAATAAGGAGGGCTCGAGCAAAACTACACCAAGAGAGAGAGGAAATGGAGAGGAAGAGATGGGGCTTATATCACCGGCTTATGACAACGAGCAAAGAGAGAATGATACAGACTTGCAGATGAGGTCGTTGAGATGATGCTGCGGCGAAAGTATGATCCATGGGCATAAGAGATGGTGGTTGCAATTTGGCGAGTACAATTAGAACATTAGACAAGCAATACACGAAGTTACATGGGCAGACAGCAGTGTCAGATTGTTTCACCATTACAAGCACGAACGATTTTACGCCTGGCATATTCATTGGCAAGAAACACGAAACGAGTACAGCCTTTCCTTATACCGAACTAGGTATAGGACTTGGATTCGAGAACCTTATCCCAGGCATACCAGGTCGTACCCTGTGTTTTCCTCGGACTCCTGACAGCGCAATCCTGGCATCAGGCTTCAACACATATAAGCAATATCACATCTCCTCTGCACTTTTTTCCGCCGATCTCAATGGCAGCAGCGAAAGTCTTGATGTGTATCAGCGAGAATCGTGCCAATCTACGGTTGCCCCACCTGCAATCCACCCTCACACAGCAAAATGACATCGTGTACATATTTCATCCAAATCCCCGTTCTTCCATCGAAACTCAAAACCGAAGCGCATTCAGCGCTTTCGCAACATCCTCCGTGGCGCAATTGGCTAGCGCGTCTGACTGTTACAAGCACTTGTAGCTCATCAGGAGGTTGAAAGTTCGAGCCTTTCCGGGGGAGTTTCTTCTTTTTTGCCAAGCCGGGGTACAGCGCGCAGCCAGGGATTGCGCCTTGTATGAGCGCTGACTCTCTTGTATGGTGTAAATCCTTGACCTTCTTTTTGTTCGAGGTCACGAAGCACAATGCAGAATTGGGAGATGAATCAAGATTTCAAATTTGGCAGTCCATGAACTCCTGTTTAGTTTGAGAAAATCGTTGACGCATTATACTATGAAAGATACGACTGAGATTGAAAATGCTCTTCTCTACGTCTCATCTCCCTCTCCAGAGCACATTTTCATATATTTCTGAGGCACAATCTAGACCCTAGATGTCTGCATACTCGAGAACCTCGTCCTCCCATCCTCAATCTTGAGCACGTGTACAGGGACCTTTGTACGCAACAGGCGCTCCTCGCCAGGCAGATTCATTGGCGCGGAGAAACCGGCGACACGAGAGACTGGGCTGTTGCAAGTAGGACACTTCCAGTGGCCCACATGCTGGACACTCTGGTCCGTGTCGCCGTCTTGCTCGAGCCTTTTGATGCAGACGTTGCAGAACTGGTGGTTGCAGGGGCGGATGCTATTTATTTCCCTGTAGTTAGTTACGAAGAGGAAATGCAAGACAACACATTACTTACATGCAGTCACACAATCGGCGCTCACACGTAGTGCACATTTTCGGCTTTTTTGGGTCAAACTCCGGCTCAGTGGTTATGCCCACATGCTGATCCATCTGGCTGACACTCTTGACGTTGCCGAAGTCTCCGCCGTCGAGGCGTTCGTTGACTTTCTCCTCGACGACGTAGAATTGGCCGCCAGACTTGACATAGTCTTCTACGGCCATGGGTGGAGGATGAGGGACAACGTGCGTTACTTTTTCGCAGCTTTCTGGGTCAATCATGTGGACATGGAGGATGCGTGCTCCTGCGTGGTTCCATGCTGCAGCTGGGGAATGGTCCTTGTAGATATCTTGGACTTTACTGCTTGTTAGCGGGTTTGCAAAGGAAGGCAGATAGACGGTTAGACGTACTGAGTTTGCCGCCGGCAGCTAGGCCCAAGGTCTTGACGTTCTTTGCTTGTGCTTCAGTCAGCTCCATCAAACCTGGCTTGTTTTTATCGACGAGTTTGAATTCGTCTTCATTTACGTCAAAAACGTCAACGGACGGTCCACGCGGAGCATCCACTGTGTATGCTTCTTGTGCTTGCTGCAACTGTGCTGGCAGTTCGGATGCCCTCACTCTTGGTGCTCGCGGTCGTGGTGGTGCTGACGATGGTACGTGGGGTGGCGTTGCTATTACGGATGGTGGTGCTTGCTGTGCGGGTGCTTGCTGTGTTTCTCTGAAAGATATATCCGATTCTCGTGGTGGTGATGATGATGATGATGATGATGATGATGGTTCTCGTTTTCGCAGTATCTCTGCGTGTTTTGAAGAATATCTGTCGCTAGCAAAATAGCTGGCGGTAGCAAAACTTTTGTGACATTTGGTTACATCCTGACTATCATGCTTACCCAATGAAAGGATGCTGCTAGAAGACTGTGGTCTACCTCCACGAAATGATACCCGATCACGGTTTGAAATCGGTGGAGGCATAGACCATATACCATCAGCAGCTTTCAGTGTGACAGTGGCTACCGGTAGGGAATTGGTGTCCTGAGGGTTTTCGCTTTCCTCTTGTTTCTGTGCCTCTTGAACAAACAAGTCTTGAATTTGCAATGGCTGTCTGAACTCGGTGTCTGTTGAATATGATCTCAGGATGTCCCCAACTTGGCAGTCCAGTTCACCCGGAGTACTATATTCATACAGTCCATTGTTTCTGTAGCGGTCCCTAGTTAGGAATGCGATGTGCTGTTGGTTAGCATACGACCAGGATCGTTTGCCATGTTCCATCTGCGGTGTGACCTCTAGCTGCAGTCCTCCGTGCTTTTCTTCGGAAGTTTTCTGCCCCTCGACAGTGTACCCAGAGCCCACTGTGTCGTGAAGTTAGTAAGAGCTGTTCAGGAATGTCGAAAGTTGAGAACTTACATGGCATGGCGACGAATTGACGAACAACACCAGAAGCTACGCATATTCCATCTAGCCATTGTTGGCCAGGAATGACAATGTAGTCCTGCAGCTTGTCCTCGCTTTTCGCGTCCTGTCCAGTTTGCATTTCTTGTCCGGTTATGGCGTTCACACGACCTACGAAAACACGTACGACATGTCTCCGGGAGCCTGGCTGAAAATTGAGCCACATGGCCTCTCTTTGCCACATAGAGAAGAAGACACCTCCTGTTTCAGTGACATTTTTTGGCAGGTGTTTTGAATATTTGTCCACACTGAACAATTGGTATTGTCCTAATGAAGAGGGCAGATGGTGAAGTTTATTGTCGTCTGGTATCCTTGTAGTCCGCTCAAACGATACACTGAAGCCAGTATTTTTGCACCTCACACTCCTGGTATCCGAGTCGAACTCAACGGGCGGGACATGGTGGGTGTTTGTGTGGGATATTAGCGTTTCACTAATCTTGATCGTGGTAGGAGTGGAGGCTTGATCATCTGCTACCACCAGAACCTCGTCGTGTTCTCTCACCACAATTACCGGGAAATCCTTTTCGTATTCAAATCTGCCTTGTACAAGCTTACGAGGCATTCCAAATCCACAAGCTACTCCCTGTCAAGATGATTCAGATGAGCGGGTCAGCAACTGTCATACCTTGAATTTTTTGCCACAGCCCAGGCCAGATCTGCTCGTCTTCAGGCAAATTCAAAGAGAGGTTGTAGAGCTCGGAGTCCTCGCCTATGGTCGCGGACCAACCATCATCTGGCTCAAGGTCCTCAACCTTTTGCAAGCCCTGGATGACGACCTTGCGAAGGTTTGTGGGCGCAGTTTGCGACATTATTGCAATTGTGACAAAGCGAGAATTTTCTGAGAACAACTAGAGTAAACGAAAGAGTATGAAGTTCAGCTTGAGTAATGGGGCCTATCGGGCTGAGAGCCCTTTATGAGTTCTCATGGCCGCCAGCCTTCAGCTAAGCGGGGTTGTATCAGCCCCCACGACTGCGCCCCTTCCATGATACTCAGCCTGGTCAACAATTTATTGTCAACCAAGCTCCAGGCTCTGAAGGGCAAACAGAAATGTCGTTCGGGTTTTCAGTTGGCGATATCAGCAGGTGCATCGTATCGTGGCGTGTGAGAAGCATACTAATGGTGAACAGTCCTCGTTAGTCAACTAGCGTATGGTCTCTACTCCAGCGTCAGCTCTGGAAGGAAGGCAGCCTCACGAGATCTGAAAGAACTCGAAGATGTGCTATTCAGTCTGAAATGCTCCTTGGACCATTTGGGGGAAGTTTCGAAAGATGTACTCGCGCTGCCAGATCAGCCCGGGGGTCCTATGTTCAAAGAAAAACTGGATGCCATGATAAGAAGTTGCGCATCTACCCTGCAGGAGCTGGAGTCCGTCACGGAGAAGTACCGCACAATCGAGGGCCGCACTGTGGAACAGGCAACAGCAGACAAAGACAAAACAAAGTCGCGCAAACGGGATGATTTAAGAAGAAGTATCCAAGTCAACTGGCATAGAGTGCGGTGGGATTATGAAAAACAGTCCCTGCAACAATATCGCGAGAAGCTGAAGTCGCACACCGACGCAATTAATCTCATACTGACTTCCACGATCTGGTAAATGAGGAGATCTTGCTACGGACTCAGTCAAAGCTAACAGATTTCCAGGGCAAACTCTGCGTCTGCAGACAAAAGAAGCAGACAAGGCCACGAGAAGACGCATACATTGCTGGAAGAAGTCTTAAGAAAACCAGAGGCGGATGAAACACTCCGGAGTATAGTTGAGGATATTCGCAATATTCTCACAGAGCCACCTCGTAGTGTGGGGGGCTCATTCGGCGGTGCACCGTTCATGCCGACCCTATCAAGTAGTTCCCCTGGCGTCGCTGCGTATCAACTAAGCCCGGCACCAATTGGCAGAACCTTTGGTGCCATCGGGAACCAGGCTGGCCGCTTTGGTTCAGTGAATATGGCGACGACAGCTTTGCCAATCAGACCATCTAGAGAGTCCGTGAAAGTCAGGTCTGTAGCCAAAGCGGCGGAGACGCCATTTCTGAAGCGTCAACGGGTGGAGAAAATCCAAAGCCGACCGCCGCATGCCGTAGATCAGTGGCACGTTTCTTTGGCTACAGATGATCTCAACGCTATGCGTCGTGCGGTCGGCATACAAGAGTATGAGAATTTCAAGCAACGTCACAAACCACCGAAGCAAATGCAAAAGCCATCTCTCCTGAAACCCACAGCGCCAACCATTCAAGAACTCCAAGATTGCATACCGTACATCTTCGCATCTCCGCCAGATGGCAAGCAGCAAACTCACGAGCTGAAGAGCGAGATTGAACGCTGGGTACAGGGTTTCTCTCTTTGGGTGAGGAACAACAAGCCTGACGCGGAGTATGATGCAGGACTTTTGACACTTTTGCCAACGCTCAATGAGGCAGCAGAGAAGAGCACCAAATCAATGCGACGGCTTTTTTACGAGGTGTCTGACTCAGTGGGGCTGATGGAGACTTTGGATCAGATACTGACGATATCGAAGAGCGTGAGGGTGATGAAAGAGATTGAGGAATTTCAGGACGCCAAGGAGGAATGGGAAGACGATAGATGAGGTAATTGGATAAGGACGATCTAACGGGCAACTTTGCCAACCAGGGTCTACCTCGGCGTTTTGCTGTGATCTAGAAGGCGAACCAATTTTGCGTTTCCGTGGCCCTGCTTATTGCCTTCATATGTGCTTTTGCATAAGATGGCTACTTTTCCGCAGGCAAGTCGGATCATGGGCTGCTGAGCATTGGGCTCTATGAACAGCCCTGGCTTCCGATGACAAGAATCGACCATATGTGCATCAATGACGTTGTGCAGTATCAGGCGATCGCCGTTGGGCAGCACACACCATGAATCGCCGAGTGCCTGCTGTTTGGCAACGATGTCCTCCAACGTATCTGTTTCAAAATCGACAAAACGGTCCTGTTTGGTAACTTTTGGCGCGTGGTCGGTGGGAAAGCCAGACTGAGCATACCATCCGGCGTCCTTGACCGGAGGCATAAAGCTGCGTGACTTGAGGACATTGACGAGCATTTCGGCTCCGGCGTCGGCCATTTGTTGCTCCAGCTGCTGTGACGTGATGCCCAGAGGAATAGCAATGCCAGGTGCTGGGGTTTGCGCGAGGATAGTACCCTGATCAAAGTGCTTGGGATGTAGGGTCTGAACGGAGACACCCGTGTAGTTTCGCTTTTTCAGTATGGCATGCTGAATCGGGGCCGGCCCACGCAGGTCCGGGAGCAACGATGGATGCACATTCAGGCCGCCATACTGAGCATGGGCGAGGATGCGGGGAGGCACAAGCAGGCCAAAAGACACTGCGATGACGAGGTCTACCGGAGCCGGCGGAGACCAGCCCGTGAATGTATCGACTGCATGGGTAGGCAGGCTGAGTTCTTCAACAGCCACCTGCTTAATAGGCACTGTGTCTGGGTCAATTGCCTTGCATCAGCCACGATTACGCGCACGTACCTTCTCTCAACGTCTTCAGCCCTCTTCCTGTAGGCTTTGCGGGGCGGTGGAGCACGTGAATGCTGTCGATGAGCTTGGGCTCATCACGCTTTGCATCCACCAGGGCACGCAAGGATACGATGCTGAAGTCGTCTGAGCCGCAGAACAAGATGCGCAGCGGTGAAGACGCCAGGGCGGAGCTGGCCGGAGGAGAGTAATGGCGCCGTGAGCCAAGCAGCAGAGAGCGGACTGATGCTGTCCGTCGCCACAGCATGGTTCCAGAGTGAAGAAGTCGGTCGGCGGGTCGGAAAGTGCCGTGCCCTGCGAGAAGGCCATGTCACGATCGCCATCCCGTGGGGCGTCTTCACCTCCCGATGGAATCGGCGTCATATCGCGATGGATGCCCTGCAGGTCATGGATCGTCTACATATAGCTCGCCCAAACGGTCGGCGGGTCGAGAGGTGGCTGGCAAGACACGGCGGGTAATCCTGACTGACTGGCGACTGTGGTTTTCGTGCATGCTACCTACGTGGGTGTGACGCAACACCCTTCTATTACCACGACCACGCCGCCAACGCGTCTCTCGACGGGGCACGCACGAAGACTGTCGACCGCCATGCCCAAGGTTGTTCCCGCGCAGCTCTCCTTTCTGGCAATCTACAATCCCTCGCTGGGCACCTCGGACGAGACATTCGACCAGCAGATTGTTTTTTACTACTCAAAGGCCGCAAAGACACGCGCCAGGCTAAAGCACGGAGACGCCCAGCAAGAGCAACAATTGCGCGATGAAGAGAACGAAAAGCTGCGCCAGGTTGGGCTGGCCCAGGGCATGGTGGGCTTTGCAAAGTAGGATATATGCCAGTCACCGTTTCCGATACTGTGGTGCTAACCTCTCGGCAGGAGTTTCTCAAACGGCGAGCCAGTCGATACGGTAGAAACAGAAAAGTCGCGAATCGTTCTCCATGAACTAGAGACCGGGTGGTGGATATTGGCTGTATGCATATCCTCACATGTGCGCTCGTCGCCGACTAACCCGACTACAGTCAATTGACCTCACCCAACTGCCCGCTGCCAATGGCCTGGCGCGAACAGACTCGAGCACAGATACCACCGAACCTGTCATCGAATACTCGTCGCGCGAAGTCAGCCCGCCTGCTCTCTTGATCCAGCAACTTGTCCGCGCTCAATCCATCTTCCTGCTGCACCATGGCCTGGCACTTGAGGCCATGTTTGCCAAGCACGGCCGTGCCAAGTTCTGCAGCATACTCGACAAGTATTGGTCTCGGTTTGCATCTAACTGGGATGTGCTCCTTCATGGAAGCCCTGCGGTGGACATATTTTGCGGCATGAAGTTGGCAGCAGGCGGAGAACTGGGTATGGGCGTGGGCGAAGAGGAATGGGGCAGCAGCGAGCGCGACGTTTTAGAAGATTTTGCTCGTAGGACACCGGGTCTGGTTGACGTTATGGTGTCCCGCTTCGGCGAGGTATCGCCGTTGCAACAAGCCAAAACAAGCACCGATCCAAGCACACTCGAGCGTTCTGAACTGGATGCGTGGATTGGAGCCGGAAGGACCGTTCAAGCTGCAGACGGTGTGGTTTTCTCAGGGCTAGGCGCAGTGAGCCGCAAGTCGCTGCGAGACTTATCACACTGGGTAGAAAGCATATATTGTTACGGCGAGTACGCCTATGGTGTGCGTGACAATCCTGCTTCTGATCGAAAGAAACGGCGGAGAAGAAATTCGAGAGCGCCTGAACCAGAAGAGCCAACACCAGAATCACTTCGCCCTACCCCAACGGAAAGACCACGCCTTGCTACGTCAGGTCAGGGTTCAGCATTACCCCTGGGTATCCCTCCACCTATAGTCAAAGCAGCGGAGAGCTCTCTTGACAAAGCAGCTACGGCTGTCGATAACAAAAATTCTGGACAAGACTCGCCAGCACCGGAGTCAAAGTCCATGTTAGCGTCTCTGGGTGACACCGAGACGTGGACAAAGTACATGACCCTAGGCTACGGTACAGCATGGGGTGGGAAGAAGCCAACGGACAAATCGCCGGCTACTACTCCAGCACCAGAGCCCGCACCGACTCCAGCACCAGTCCGGCAACGGACGCCTTCGCCTGAAGCTATGCGTTACATCGAGCCGACCCCAGACGTAGACCACGTAGAAGAGCGGATGAAGCTACAAACTCGGCTAGAGAACAACGGGTACTTTCTCGTAGGACTCAAAGGCGATATGCAAGAATTAGACGTCAACGACGACAACGAGGAGGCTGACTGGAACAACCGGATACCTCTGCGAACAGTTCATGTCGAAGTCAGTCGCAGAGAGGAATCTTCAACGCCCGATGGTGATTCAGATGAGACACCGCCGTACGAGAGGACGATGAACCTTTCATCTACAGATACAAAGAAACTGTCCCGGCTAAGGCCTGTGGTATATATTGTACGTCACCCTATTTCCACACCAATACTAGGAATACTAACAACTGCCCAGCACCGCCCCTTCATCTACACCTTTCTCTTCGAACACCGCACGCACTCTCTCGGCGTCGCCTCCTTCTACCACTCAATTCACAACTTCTTCTCCCCTCTACACCGCTCCCTCGACAAATGCACCTGTCCCACAAACGTCGCTGCACGACTACAAGCCGTATCCACCCACTACACCACCGAGCCATCAACCAACGGCTCTAGTCCAAACACCCAACCCATCTACGACCTTGTCTTCGACCCGCGGACTTATACGGTGCACTCCAGTCTCCCCAACATCCCCGACCCCGGCACGCTGCTCGCCGAGGGCCTCAGCACCCGCCAGTCAACCGACTGGAGCAGAGTCGAAGCGCTCAACGTGCACAGCCAGATCCTCGCTACCGTCGCGTCCACGCGGCGAAATCTCAACGAAATCGAGCGTACGTGCAAGACGAGTCGCGGATGGTGGGTCGTGTGGATGCGTCTGCCCCCATCACAAGTAACGCCGGAGGAGAACGAGACGGGGTACAGAGAGTACCAACAACAACTCTCCCAACAAGAGCAAGAAGACGGAAGTCAAGGTGAAGCCGAGCACTCTCCCTTGTCAACCCCGACACACCGCCAGCCCTCCCCTTCTTCTGTCTCATTCAACACGCGCGACCTCCGCGAAGCCTTTCTCGTGCGGCGCGCAAGAGACGCGCAGCAGGGTGCTGGTGGTGGACACAAGAGCGCATCGAGTCGCTTTGGCAGCGGCATGTGGAGTAGTAGCCAAGCGCAGCGGATGGGGGGTGCGACGGCGGGATGGGGGCCCAAGGGCCTGGCCGAGGGGATAGGAATTGATGCGCGGAGGTATGTAGAGGAGTTGTTGAGTTTGAATCGGTGATATTTATGTAGATAGGTGGGGAGAGAGGTGAGATAAATTTATATAGTAATATTTTAGAGAAATGAAAGGAACAGTGTCATCAAAAAATTGACTGAGAGTGGTTGAAGGTGTTTGAATCAAAGATTGGCTATTCGTCTCGTCAAGTACGGAGAAGAAAAAAAAAGACTACATAGCTTTCTCTCTTTCTCTCTCTTGTTCTCTATACTATCACCAGCATAAGTAAACATTGAGATGCCGAGTCATACCAGATCCAAAGGTCCAAGACTGGGATCTCTTCCTAGACATGTCTATCAAGATGCGGGCGCCCCCAACGCCGTTCAGAAGAGGAAACATGAAAAACGACTGTGCATATCATAACACAGCGAGCTTTCTGTTTTTTTGGCCCCTTTCATTTCTGAGAATGCATGCAAAAATGGTCATCTACAACTATGAAGTATCCATGGCCTCGCTCCCTGGCGCGGCACCGGCAGCAGCAGCAGCAGC